>JAZHYW010018962.1:0-19746 GCA_037355805.1 Ixodes ricinus | reverse complement strand
GTATTTCATTGGGACATTCTACAGCGTACTTTGAAAAAATGTTTGCCAATAACGCCTCACGGAATACGTTTCCTCACGACAGATAACGAGGAGGACGTGCCTTATGACACGTTTATGGTGCTGAGTCTCCACAGTATGTGGAAGTCTAGGATGGCTGTTCGACATGCCGATTTGGTCACTCGACCGGTTAGGGACTACTTTATTGAGAGCATGTGTTATTTAAGAGAAGTTTATAAAGTTGCAGAGTGAACCGCCGGAATGGCTGTCTGTACTAGACAATCTTGTTAATTTGAAACCATTTTAGGGCCTGATGTGTAGTGATTGAATGTATCTGTATCATGTGTCAAACAGGAAATAAAGAAAAAAAGAAAAAAAAAGGATCGGTGGCCGAGTGGGCTAAAGCGCACACCCAGCTCGGACGCGCGTGGAGCGAAAGCTCGCGATGCAGAACTCGGGTATCCTGGGTTCGAGCCCCACCCCTGCCCGTTTCGATCTGGATGAGCATCGTACCGGCGTGCGGTCGGGTATCACTACTGTGTGGTGCACGTTAAAGACCCCAGGCTAGCGGTTGTACCGCACTGGCTAAATTGCTCATCTACAGCGAGTGACTCGTAGCAACTTTGAATGGCTGACCAACTACACGCTGTATAAATATCCCCACAACCCAATTTTTGTTTATCCTACTGATTTCATTCGACTTTCAATTTAGAAAAAGTCCACGTTAGTCTTAAATAAACACTTTACTTGGGGGTCACACGAGGTGTCAGAGGCACTTGACTGGTGCGATCGACTCGTTGTACAGGTAACGCCATCTCGCCTGCCTTTAGAAAACATTCAACTAAGATATTCTTCCTTAACGAACATGCAAACTGCGCGAAAAGAAGAGCCCACTTTTTATTTTTAGACAATAAGCAACCCTTTAAACGTAGTGAAAAAAAAAAAGAAAAAAGGTTGTATCGAACTTTTGATATGTATGATCTTACCACATTGGTTTTACGAATTCGAGCAGATGGCAAGAACACACGCCGGAATAACGAGTGAAGTTCCCTGTAAGTCTTCTGACATAGTGAATGCTTAGTAAGAAATAATAATAATAATTCCTTTATTTTTCCAACAAAAAGTTGAAAGGTGACTAGGAAAAAAGCTGTAAAAACAGCTTGACTGACTTGCTGCCACTTTATACAAAACTTATCCCCTTAGTCTTAATTTAATAGTATAATATCGTGTATATGTTAGGTTTGTTTGTTTTTACATATCTTCGGCATCTGTCCAAACTCCCACACAAACCAAAAAAGAAAAAACAATAATCGGTCGTTTTTTACAGCAATGTTTCAAGAAGCTTTCAGGACAAACACTGCTGGTTATAACACAAAACGATTCAGAACAATGTAGTCACTGACAGGACGGTATTTATTCCGACACTGCTACTGTGTCACCGAATGCTTGTATATGCTCACTTCCGCGGAATATATTTAAACTTTGAAAGAACTGTCGCCTGTGCGTAACCTTGAAAAGGACTACTGTTGCTTATGTGTACCAGAGAATCTTATGTAACTTAACCAAGTTACGTAATTTTCGCCAAACATTTGTTACTCGTGAAGTGAAGTATTGTAAGAAGGTCGCTGCATCTTTATTGATTTTTATAATGTACTTAAGTCTTTGTATTGTTGTAGTTTGACGTTCGCTAATCCGCAGGTAAAGATGTGCGACACGGGCCCCGCCTAAGTTGCAACCTTTGAGTGCCACAAGCTTTTTCAGGTTATGAAGTTAGTGAGAAAAAAAATTACACTTTAATAGCCTTATCGCTAAGAGCTCTCGTTGAGAGAAATGTGGATAACAACGGATACTTTATTAACACGGACGTTTCGGTGAGAGGCTTCCCTTATTTAAAGAAGGAAGCATCTTCCCGAAACGACAGCATAGTTATTCACCTTCCTCTCAACGTTGACAAATTCTCGATGAAACGTTTATATCTTTAAAGGGCACAAAACTCGGTCGGATGATAGAGCCTACGCGAGAACATGGATCGGGAAGCAAAGCGGAACAACTCCTCCCCCAACGAGAACCGAGTTTTTGCGCGCTATATAGGAAGGAGTTAATATTTGACCAACGCCGAAAGTTGTCCACTCCCTTTGTTTCCATCCTCCTCCGGTTTCATTTGGTTAATGACACCAACACGCGTCCAAGATGAGTCATAAAAAGAGGGAGAGAATATTACTCGGGGAATATTGAAGACCGCCGACGAGATCCAAGGCTACACTCCCCGTCACCCTACGTTGGATTGCAGTGGACCCTACAAGGCATCGAAGCGAATCCACTGCCGCGCGAATTTCACGTGATCTTCGGCAGGGGAACAGCGACGCGCGGGGCTCTCAGTCACGTGACATGTAAACAGCATCCGATTGGCTCGTAAAGCGTCCGCTGCGGGCCATCGTAAGGTGACACCGAGTGTAGGAGAGACTCGGTTTTTATCAGAGAGCAGCTTGCCGTGTAGAGCGTCGGAATAGCTCACCCCCTTCCGCAGACACGAATGTGACGTCACAGGAGATTGCCGCTCCCATTGGCCAAGAGGGAAAGGAGGAGGAAGAAGGAGAGGAGGAAAAAAGAGAAGGTGGAAAGAGTCGATTTACGGCGTGCGCGTCTCTCTTCTCTGGCCCCGACCTCGGCGGCAAAATCTCGCCGAGGGATCGGAGGGATCTACTTCGCTCGGACACACGGCGGCGAAGGAAGGATGAGGCGTAAATCGCCTCGGCGCCAACTGGGTCCGGTGAGTCGGGTTCTGATCTCTCGGGTTTCGCACGCATTGTTCGTACGTCCGTGTCTGTACGAGAAACTCCTCGATCTATGTGAAAGGGCTCTTAAGCTGCAGTCACGCTGGCACGGTGTTCTCTCTGGAGACCTGACGACAAAATTGTCCGCGAACATGCCTCGCGCATGTTTCGAGGCGTGTCTTGCGTCACACGTATGTGTGATTTGTAGTGTTAGGAAGTACTTCAAGTACATTGTACTTAAAGTACCACTTCAAGTAGGTTTAGCAAAATTGTACTTTGCTTGAAGTACATTCTCTGAGTATGTACTTGTACTTTACTTAAAATATTTTTTTTCTGGTACTTTTTGAGGAAAGTAGAATTCCCGACTTCAAAGTAGATTCCCTAAATTTGATTTTGTTAAATTTGTATCACGAAATTATGCTTTGTCAACTGCGAAGAAATACTGGGAGGATATTCTACTCTCATCAGTAACATGAGCAGACGACGCATCACTCCGTTTGTTCTGGGGGCGGCTTTCTTGTAGCTTTTCGAACTCTCGCTACTTCTCGGTTGGTCAGCGCAAGCGAGGCGGTTTAAAATATTAGGAGAAAAAAATGAATCATATTGTGTAGCACCCGAAACTGTGGTGCGGAAAAATTCAACTTTCAATTCGAAGAAAAAGACAACAGAGGAGAACGTCAATGTATTGGGACACGATCTCGTTTGTCTTTTCCTTCGACTTGAAAGTTCCTTAATTGTTTTGCACCCCAATCACAGGTGTCACATTATGATTAATTATCCACAGCTCGCTTTGATTAAGGAGAGGCCACTCCTCCATGAGAGGATTGCTTGCGGTAGCTATGGGGCTGACGTCATGCTTTCTCCTAGTACGTTTAACCTTTTCAGGTGCAACAATCCAGTGCAAGCTGTGCCAAATTCAGAAGAGGGACATCTGAATTTGGCTCCATTCCTGAAAATATCTACCCTGTTGCCACTCGACTTTATCAAATATTCGCCGCTGTTTTTGAAAATAGGTCGTGCACCCTGATTACCCCTGGGCAATGCATACCAGTTAAAAAATCACTGTATAGGGGAATAAAAGGGCATGATGAAAGATTATGTTAAAATTCTAGTACTTTACTTTGAAAGTACATTGTATTTATAGTACTTTACTTCAAGTGCATTGCACCTAGAGTACTTACTACTTTACTTCAAGTACATCCCGTCTCATTTACTTTGTACTTTCCTTGAAGTACATTTTAGATGTACTTTACCCAACACTGGTGCTTTGAACATGCCCGTAGACTGTGTGACAGCGGCTTTAAATATGTCTGTCCGTGTAAGCCTTGGCTCAACTTCAGTGATGACAGGGCTCGTGCGTTACGGTGACTTTGTTACAGGGGCACGATAACTCGGTAGTAACAACACGATGTAATTTCAGTCGTGCACTTTATTGGGTGATAAAATGGTCGCGGACGAGACAGAAATGATCGGCCATTTCTGGAATTCTCGGTTTCGTTCATATAGTGTTTTGATTTGTTTGTTCTTTGAACGCTGTCTTAAACACCCAAATGACAGTGACTATTTCGACGTCCAGTTTTAAAATAATTTTGAATATTATTTTGATGTCCGTGACGCCACTCTCTGATGTCGTGAAATTATATTCAAAAGCACGTTTGACGTCCCTCGTCAAAATATTTTTGTCATCATTTTGACGTCTCGAACTTAGAACGTTTTCGGAATCCAGACTGGAAAGCGATCAAAGGTGGCAGTCAAAAACAAAAATATCATCTTGCTTGCAGGTAGCGTCACGGTTCGACACACAATTTCCGTAAACAAATGTCATGCAGTCCACTGCTGTTTTCATGACCTTTTAAGTGATGTGGAATGAAAAAAAAAAGCCCTAAAAATACACTAGCTATCAGGCCGAAAGTAACATTTGCTTGGTTGTGTCAAACACTACAAAATGCGGCACCGCTGTTTTTCATTATTTATTTCACGTGACTTATAGGGAGTATTCATTGGACGCCATATTTGTGGGTGCTGTTTAGAGCGCATGCTCAGAACGAGCTCACATCAATAGGCTGCTAAGACCGGCACTCTTGATGGTGCGGAATGCACGTTGCAAATGAATTGTGGAAGCTCGCCATCAGCACGCGCTCAGCATTCGCGCACACAGCTATGGCCGCCAGTGAATACACCCTATATAGTCAAAGAAGCTGAATGCCGTGTCATAAAATTTTTAGTTGAATGGAAAATGGCTGTATCTCGTACAATCACTCCAGAACCTTTCGTCGTTCGCACCGGTCAAGAAACATCAGGGAGGCAATGTTTGCTTTCACATCCTTTTATTTATCATCCCGATCGGTTCGTAGTTCACCCGCTCGTTATACACGCTTGTTATGTTATATATTAAACAGAAAATATAAATTAAGCAACGAACTCACGATATAAAGGCACAAAAAGCGTGCCAAATTCCTCGGTGTTACGTAGTGTATGCACTTACATTTGTCACGAGCAGCGAAGACAGAGGAATGTCCAGCTCTCCTTTGTTGTAAATTCAAAATTTTAAGTGAGACGCGTTCCGAGATGCGAGCTCAACTAATCGCCTCCGGGCGTGTCACGTCTGAAAGGATGAACTTTCGGGCCAGTCCCACACACGCGCTGAATAAGACATTTCCACTGCCAACCAGAACCGAAACTATCCGTCAAAACGCCAACACAACACCGACGGCACCATCAGAAACTTAACAGAACGAAACCACAAAAGTGCTACCGGTGCTGCATTGAAGGAGGACGTCGAAATAATAAAGCTATTATTTTGACGTTTTACGGAAGTGGCGTCACAGACGTCGATATACGTTTTGGGATATTTTGACGGTGGACGTCGAAAAAGTCACTGCCTACAAAAATCATCGCGAGATGAGGGAAAAAAACGCACATGTTTACTTATTTATTTATTAATTGATTCATTTATTTAATATTACCTACGAAGGCCCTACCAAGAGATGGGCTGCTGAAAATTGCGATAGTAAAAAAGTAACAAACGCACTCAAAAACGACAAAAAAGTAATTCACTTGAGAACGATATAGGCATTCATAGAAAAGAACGAAGGTCATACATAGAAAAAAAACGAAAAAACTAGGAACATGATATCACTCTCTCATACGCAGCCCTCTCTGAAGTGTACGGAAACGAAATGTTCGCACTTATTTTAAAAAGCAGAATTAACCAGAGGTTTCAACAGTGCGTCTGGTGGCGGTCTGTGGAGCTCCGTTGGAATGCCGTCACGTCATGAGTTCCTAAGAAGCAGCGCCAGTTCGGCGGCATGTATGGCTCGCTCGTGGAGTTACTTAGTCCTGAATGTGACTGGGCGGAGAACCGCTTACCCGTTTACTACGTTTTATATGTTAAAGCTTCAAGTACATTCCACACCGTCAAGATCGGCGTTTTTTGCAGACATTAGGTAGGAGCTTGATCTGAGGATGCAGAACCTCCGCCAGGCCAACCATACCCCCCCCCCACCACACACACAGACACACTTCCCCCGGATTCGCTGTGAATAGCGCGCTAAAATATGGCACCCCGTGAACACCCTATATACATAGCTTGCAGGTGTCACTATTGCTCGGTACTGACGGTTATTTCTGCTCACTGGTTCTCTCGAACTACTACTTCTGCGGCGTGAAGGTATAAAACTAATGGCTAGTTCACACTTGCGAAATACGCACTCGCCGCCGACTGGATTCGCTCGCCGAAAAAAGATCGGGCCGTTCACATTTGTTGCCACTAGAGCACTATATAGCTCCTACGGAGCAGAGTAGCGCAATCCTTTGATCCGCGTGTTTCGCCGACAACATGGCCGACAGAGCAGCTCGGCGCGAGTCACGTGGTACTCAGGGTTCCAGGAGGCGGCCCGCCCTATGGGAGAATACATGGAGACTCCGCGCTACCCAAATATGCTCCCGCAATCTTTCTCTTGCAGCGCAGACACTTTACGGCTACGATGTAAAATAGGTAACAGCCGCAGTGCTGAGCGAATCCGCGACATCCTCTTCGCAACACGAGAATGCAGTAAATAAACAACGTGTGTGCAGTGTGCACCGCAGTACGTACCGCTTGTTCCCAATTCGGTTCCAATTAGCTTCCATAGCTCGTCCTTATAATCATTGTCTTTGTATCGAGCATGCGTCTTGTCATAAAGTACGACGTGGTTTTTCACCGCTTCTATTAGTAGCTCCGCTGACACTGGTATAGCCACAGGCACAGACGGCACAGACATAGTGGACGCCATTTGCAATACCGTCTGCTCGGACAGGATCTCACGTCAGCAAGCGCCACTTCCCACGTGCGTTCTGATTGGCTTGCGGCGAGCGAAAACGTTTTTCCGGCGTTGAAAATTGGTCCCAGAGCGATCTTGCTTTCCGCCGGAAAATCTGCCTGCTTTCGTCGCCGGGCGTCAGAATTCCCGCGGATCCGGCCGCCGGTTCACAAGTGTGAACGAGGCATAACACGGGGAACCGAACGGTCGTGGTACATAAAATATCGGCATGGCTGGGAATAACGTCACTGGCAAGCTATGTATAGGTACAGTCCTCGGATATTACTACTCTGCCAGATTGTCGCGCGTTGACGCCACCAAGCGGCAACCCTCGCAACTACAGTACCCTTGGCCGTGTAGGCACTTTTGACGTCCCGAGCGGCCGGCCGACTTTGAAGCGAGGGTATAGAGAGATCGCGCTCACATCATGTTGTTTCCGTACTCCTTCCAAATACTTCACTAGGGGAATACAGGACGCTCTCCTCATTCGCATTAGACAGAACGACGGCCGCGCCATAAACCTCCCCTGGTGGAGTGGTTTATTTGGCGACGCCTCTCTCACCCACCCGACTCCGCAGGTTGACCGCGTCGGGGATGCGAAGATGGTACCACTGCCGCTTCAAGCGTATTTCCGCGGATCTTCATTATCGTCTTTTTTTTCTTGTATTCTCGAGAAGTGTCCTGCATTATTCCCATAGTAAAGCATTTGCCCCTTCAACGGAAGGAATGTTCTCTCGTAAAAAGAGGACACCTGAGAAGCGTATTATAGAACTTGCCACATTTTCCGCTAGCTAATCCTGATAACACGGAAGAGGAAAAAAAGACCTGAAGAAATTGTACGGAATACGGTGTGTGTGTGTGTGTGCGCGCGCGCGTCGTTTTTTTTACTTATCTTTTTCCTACTTCTCTTACTTGAAATTATGAATAATTCATCAGCTCGCCTGCACGTTTAAAGGGCCTCTGACACGCCAAAAAAAAAATTTTTTTTTCATGCTAGGCGTTGAAATGGCATATCAGGACATCACAAAAAAAATATTTCACTATAGAGTTGCGTAGTTTTTTTATAAAAAATAGAAATACGAGGCCCAATTCAAAGTTCCCGCCGTGCACTGTGACGTAACAGTGTACCGCAAGGTGTCGGGGCGGTCAGAAGGGAGGCATCGCCGGAAGTCACGTGAGTTGTATCGCTCCTCGTGCTTACCGCGAGCGCGTGTAATATTTTTGTTATTTTCCGCACCTCCACGAGCGATCCAAGCAGACAAGGTTTCTTTTATTTGCTTTTCATCGCTTAATGTTGCTGTAAAGGTAGAAGAAGCGGAGTCAGTGAATTGACGTGATCAACTACAATGCCTAGAAGGTGCTGTGTGAGGGACTGTCCCGGTATTTCAGCAACTGAAGAAGAGATCACACTGCATGCATTTCCGAGAGACATACATCGGCCGCATGTGCACCTAGTAAACAAGTTCTACTCATGTTCTAGACAAAATACGTACTTTGTGCTCGACGTTTACTTGTACTTGGTCCACAAACCAGTTCGTATTCTTTAGACGGCAGGCATCTTTAGCCTGGAGAGTATCCGATGATTCAACGACCTCGGTGTCTGAACCTTCAGCAATGCGATCGGGCGTGTCGTATGCTAGCAATCCTAATTTCTGCGAGCGTTCTAAATTTTTTTTTCAAAACTTGATAGCTTGTTTTGCGCCCAGTATAGCCCTGTATCATCGGACTGACGGCATGCACTCGTACACTGGCTTGTACTCGCAACGCTTTCATCATTGACCTCCATCACGTCGATCCACTGACTCTTCGTCCTCAAATTTTACAGCACGCAAACGAACCAACGGTGCAGCGATAAAGAGCTAGTGGAACTGAAACTTCGTTTTCTACAATCGCTCGTACAAAGAACAGAATAAAAAAAAAAATCTTAGGCACGGTCGCGGAGAGCACGAGGAGTGAAACTCACGTGACTTCCGGGGAACCCACTTTTAGTGACGTAGGTCGATGCCTCCCTTCTGACCGCCCCGACACCTTGCGGTACACTGTTACGTCACAGTGCACGGCGGGAACTTTGAATTGGGCCTCGTATTTCTATTTTTTATAAAAAAACTACGCAACTCTATAGTGAAATATTTTTTTTGTGATGTCCTGATATGCCATTTCAACGCCTAGCATGAAAAAAAAAATTTTTTTTTGGCGTGTCAGAGGATTTTTAATATTACTTCAATCACCTTTCCCGCTGTACTGAGCTAATAATGTAATGAATGAAGGTGAAACGTTTTGAGAAACGTGACGTGGGTGCCGCTTTCCTGATGGTCACAGTTCTTTTTCGCTGTAATATACATATTAAGCAATGACACGCAAATTGCTTAATATTCTGGTCTGATTGAATGTGCCCGGTAAATTTTAACGTGCTGTGTTCTTTATCACTTTAACGAAAGCTAACCCCTTAGGCTGGCTCTCAGTTGGTCGAACGACGTTTTAGCGAACCAAGTCCTGCCCCCAATTTTCATCGAAAGACACTTTAGCGAAAGGTCGTCGGCCGCGACGCGCGTGTACAGGTTGGCCAGGTGGGTTAACATTTTTTATAAGCCGCCGCAGATTGTCGCCGTGAAGCCTCGTAAGCGTAGCGCCCCCCCTCCCCCCCCCACTCTCTCCCGCTACGCTCACGTGGGTTCACAAGATGCCTCAGATATACGTCATTCGCTAAAACGTTGATTCGCTCAAATGACCGCTGTTCGCTAAGACATCATTTGCTCATGTGATATAGGACCATTATTAAAAATTCGAGCTGTGACTAGAGACAGAGAGAGGGATATGAAAAGAAGACGACACTTAATTGCTTTGGGGCTGTGTGGCATGCATGCCACTGTCAGATTCAAAATGTATGAACGACATAGTGAGTACCTTCTCACCAGTATATGAAAATAGTTATTATAAAGAAACTTGCTTCCCGTAATGACTTCTCGAAAAACAATTTTTGTTTTGCTTTTTAAAGTTTGCCGATGTGTGTTTGTTAACGCTCTACGACAATACCGGTTCCAGAGGGCGCTATGTAATAATGACCACTAAATCTTTATGTGTTATTATGTCAACAGGGTGAGGTCCGAACGTGACTCGCGAACATATCACAAACTCCGAATCAGTCGGCATCTGGGTGGTGCTCGGGAACAGGGAAGGGCGCTTACCGACAACCTAAGAAACGTAAGGCGGTGACTTATTAGGTTCACGCTTCTTGCTTCGATTTCGCTTCTTGGCCTTCAGCTAACGCCGCAATCTCGTTGGCAACAAAGCGATAATAAAAGCTGCCAGTGCCACCAACTAAACCCTCTGACGTCACGCCCCTGCGGTGGCGCTGCTGTCGGCACTGCGCATGCGCAGATGCTTCGCCTCAGACGAATCCGGTTTCAGCGCGCGCGCATTGCCCCAAACCTGGTGTGTGCAAACGCTGACTTGTTTGTAAACAGGGCTTTGGCCTATGCGGAGAGCAAGTCGTCTGCTTCTTGCTCAGGAGTTGCGTGATGTCAGAAAGACGCAGGAGTTCTGATTGGCTCTGCTTGAGGATAATGGGTAGACCTCAAAACAAGCTGCTCACTATCCTGTATTCAGAACCAATCAGAGCTCGGCGTTTTGACGTCACCACAACCCCTGCAAAAGAAGCAGACGAACTCCCGCGTTCCGCATAGCGAGGAATTCGGGCTCGGGCCCGGATGCCGAGAGGCGGCGGAGAGCAACGAGATGAAAGGTGTTTCCGGGAGGACACTGCCCGTGCACGTTGCATCACCCGAAACAAGTGGGTCACTGCGATGAACGTTGCCGGCGTCATTCGACACCCGAGAAAGTAGCAGTTGTTTTGGACAGAAGAAGAGCCGGTTAAAGCTTCTCTCGGAAACAGCAACAAAGTAGCGTGTCTGGAAAAAAAAAAAACCAAAACCAATAGACATTGGAATTTCGCGAACACGAGCCCTTCATTTCGGGACGTTTCGTAAGTCCTGTACCGGTACGTCCGCACCAATGGAAGTGCTGCATCTAACTAGGAAGCGCTGCAACTTTCGAGCTATCGTTCTGCGGTGCGGGCGCGCGGTGATCCGGCATAGACTTATTCTACGTAAAAACCTGGCGAGACGTTATCGCGTAATCATCGAGTGACGCCTTTCTTCTACGTGTTAAATATATATTAATTTGTGTGTAATTTTTTTGTATACCGCCCTTTCCCGTTTTAATGTAATGACAGACGGCGACCTATAATTCATTTTAATTTAATTATCTCGAGGAGATCCTCGCGGATATATTATATAAGCCGAGGATTTGTAGCGAGGAGTAATAAAAACGCAAAATAGATACCCATACTTGATTTCACTTCAGTCCAGACGCAGCAGACGCTACGAGGTAGTGGGACCAATCAAGTGTCGTCAAAAGCGAAAGTCACCGGAGCTTCTTTTTCTTTATGATTAGTTCAGCGATGATGGAACACACACAGCAAACATGACTGAACACCATGATGGGGCTGCTTTTTGACGCTGACTGATTGGTTCCGTCAGGCTTGTAGCGTCGGCTGCGCCCGGACTTGAGGCTGAACACAGAAGTACAGGGCGTCCCCTCAAAAAAAATTCAGGATATTTTTTTTTTTTTCATTTGTAAAAAATAAACCCGCATTGCCGAACGCTCATTTCCCCGTCCGAATGCACGGCGCTTGCGATCAGAACCAGATGCGAACGTTTCTAGCACTAAACGTTATTTTTTATTCAAACGTTACAGGTGATGGTTTGAAATTTTCAATGGGAAAATGGGTGTCCGACAGGGCGGCGTGTTCCTAACTACTATCGATGTATCTCAAGGACTATCGCGGACAATATAAATTGAAACAGCGCCCTGGCCGGCGCACGGTACGTACCTGCGCCACCTGTCGCACTGCTGCGTACACAAAGCGCACCCTGAGGCCGAGATAAATTACTCACTTGCGCTCGCAGCTCCACTGCGCTCTTCCGGCCGTCTGCGTTAGCGAGACGGCAGTAGCGCGCGACAGCGGGCGTGTGCGTTGAAGGGCGGCAGGGGAAGGGGGCAGAAGATTAGAGAGTTGCGGTCCTTTTCTTTGCAATTTATTGCTACTTCATTCTATCGCTTAGAATCAAGTAGAAAAACGCTAAACGGTGAAGAAAAAATGTTGAGAAAAAAAAGTCACATCAAAGGCCGTGGCAGGTTGTTTTTATTTGGCTAAGTGCGTTGCGCAAAAGTAAAACATCGTGCAAATAGAGGCCAGAATTTTGTATGCTGAATTTAGACCGAGCCCAAGAGTATTTCCTTCTTTTTCCTTTTTCATTGAGCTACAGCCGTTAAAAACGGAAACCATACATGTTACTGCAAGAAGGTTTTTGTAACCTTGATTTGGAATAAAAAGGTTCACAACATATTATGCTAATAAAAAACCCGGGAACTCAGGACACACAGAAGGGTTCGACACATAACACAACGTCTCAAACACAGCTTAAAAGGTTTATTTGTAGAAACACTCGTTTTTTTAAATATTATATATTTAAATGAGTATCTCAAATATTATTTCATTATTATTGGGACCACGTGACTCAGTCAAACAAAAAAAAAGCTGCTGGAAAGACACCGGTGTTTTATTTATAAATTTGTAGTCTTAATAGAAGTCGCGACAAACAGTCATGTATTTGCCATGAGAAGTAGCTGAAACTTCATAGAAAAAAGAATATTCGCATGTAGTGACAATGTCAAGACTCAAAATATTACTGCACCTGTTTCGCGTACCCCCAAGAACCGTAGGAAAAAAGTCCGGCTCTCGCTGGATGATTACTTAATTTTCACTAGCCTTTAGTGTGGAGATCGGCGATATATTCAGCAGCATTTCTCAGGTGGATACACGTTATCTTATCAGGAGCAGTACAGCGAATCAAACGCCAGTCATCGCCTGCGCATCTGACAAACCAAATCTGGCGAGAACTATCATTGCGCGGCAGGCATGAACAATGCGCAGAAACTTACTGTTTTCTAGAGGTGAAAACGTATAGTCGGCGTGGAAGTTCAACTGCACTATACACGCAGATTAGGATCGAGGATGCACCGCACAAAGTATGCGCCGGTTATTATCGGCGTCGCCAGATGAGCGTGTGCACTACCGTCGAAGCAAGCTTCGTTCCAATCGGCAGAAGTCCGGTTCCGGGGGTCCTGAGGCTGCAGTAAGCGCTGTCAAGGAGGTTAACACCCGTCATTCTCCCCTCGACCGCGCGACCACGGCTCTCGATCCGCTCTGGTAAGGAATCATAGCGCGCGGCCACGGCGTCCGGCTCGGCCGAAGAGCTTCTCCATTCACGTCCCACCGCTTCCCACCATTCGTCAGGCAGTGGCGCGGTGGAGGGACTGAGCGATGGCATCGTTCGATGCGCCTGTAAACGTGTTCGATTATCTCCAGATCGGCTTCTTTCCGGGGAGCAAGGTAGCATCACGTCAGGCAGCGCTCCTCGCAGGAGATACGAGCGCGACAACGAGATTCATCTTCAGCCGCTTTTTCGGAACGCACTGGAATGCGCTGATAGCTGAAAACGTGAACATCGGGCTGCACAGCACTCGCATCGTGATGGTGTGTTCCTTCGGCCAACATGTCCTGCCAACAGATCGGCCCGAAGAGCTGTCAGCGGCGCGGATGAGCGCAAGTGGCTTGTCTCGCCCTCAGGGCGCCGTGTTTGCGGAGCGATGCGACAGGCGGCGCAGGTAGTTCCAGTGCAAGCGAGCCGGGCGCTCAGTTCAAGCTCAATATCGCCGCGTGACAGTACATCAGAGCCATAGGCGCAGACTGGGGTGGCATGAAAACCCTAACCCCCCCTCCCCCTCAAAAACACTCACATGTACCCCACCCCGAAAAGTTACTGCCCTTTCAAAAAAAGAAAGAGAAAAAAAAAGAGAAAAAGTTTATTTATTCCAAATATAAACTATGCCTCACCGAACCCCAACTCATTCTCCGCCCAAATGTGAAGCGCTTACATCTATGAATCAGACAAAACTCAACCGTTTTTCTAATTCAAAAGTCCTACGATGATTTTTTGAAAATTTCCTATTGGGAAAATGGCGGCCGATGGACCCTTTACAGAAGAAGAGCTCTATATGCGGCAGTCACGAAAACGGGCGAAAATATAGCTCCATTTTCATTAAAAGCTAAAAAGAGTTATAACTTTTGTATAAGATAACAGTTCTGACTCTTTTGGCCTCTAGTTGGCACCGGATCCGAGGAGAATGAGCGTTCGGTGATGTAGTTTATTTTCGCGATACATTTTATTTTTTGGAGGGGGAGAGGGGGGGACACTCCTGTCTCATCTCGCTTTATTTGAGCGCCGTGGCTAGGTGCACGCGCATATCGACAGGTGTCGTAGCCATGAGTCGCCTGAGCCAACCTAAGAAGTGACTGCATGTTGCTCCGCTTGTGGAGTAGAGTATGGAAATGGCGCTTCCAGGACAGGCCATGCTGGATTGAAGCCGCACTGGAGGAAGCAGACCGTCGCTTCTGTAGGGTGGGCCGGAGTGCGCAGTGGCGTGTGCTGCAGCGCTGCGGCGGGAGGAGCAGAACAAGCATATAGTACGGCGACACGCCAGCGCGCGCCGTCCTCCCCGTCGTTTGTCTCCCGTTTTTCTCTACGCTACACACGGTAGAACTTAGTAGCCGACGGAGAACGTCGTCCCTTCGCAAGCCGTAGCTGCGCGTTGTCGTCTGGTTTAAGGTGCCCGAATGTGCTGCAGGTCGCGTATAGCCAGTCGCACTGCAACATACATCGTACAAGAGACATTCTGCAAACAGATTCGAACGCGAATCACCTCGAGATCCCGTGTTTTGAATGCCGCATGGCAATGACATCAAAGGAGAAGACTTTCAGGCACGTTGGCATTCGAGACCACGAGATATTGCGGTGACTTGTGTTTGCAGACTGACTTTGGAATGATCTATGAGCAGAGCTGGCCCTGGCTTATCATCTCAGCGAGCGCCGCAGACGCGAGGCACCATCGTCCTCCGTGTCGTCTGCTTCCCAGACTTAGGGAAGCATGTTTTAAAACCTCGCCAAGCTATTAAGTACGCACAACACGATTATACTAGTGGCTACACATAATGTTCAATGGCCAAGGAGAGCTACACAGTTCGCTCGATTTCAGTGTTGAGTGAGATATTTCGCAAACGTAAAGCCCGAAACGTGCTCCGCTCCGAAACTCGGTGCCTGCAAGTTCGCTTTTCAGTTTGGATCCAGCTCGGCGGCACGCGACTGCTTCTCCGCCAGTACGAAGTTGGTGGCGCAGGAAAGCAGGCGAGGAGCGCGACCACTCCGCTCTGCAAAGCAGAGCCTATTCGCGACTTCCAGCGAACTATAGGGGGCGCGCTGGTCAGGCAAAATGGCGGACGAAAAGAGGTCGTTTTCGTCGTTCCAGCATGTGGACCACAACAAATGTTTTCCACTGCAAGCAAAATCCCGGTGTGCTTTTGCTGAAACATGCTTTTCGTGCAAGGCTCGTCAAATTATGAGGCGCTGGAGAAATGCGGCATTCTGCGTTAAGTCCTTATTTCGAACTCTCTTTATGTCCGCCTTCCCGCCCATTGGAAAGCATGCGGGAAGTGGCCTTTAGAACGCACCTGGGATCGCTGCAGCCGCAGCGTTCTTCCGCAACAGGAAGACGCCTGTCCTGCGTTCCTCGCCGTCACCATGGCAACGAACGCCGAATGAATGGAAGCACGCACGCTACCAGCCGCGTGAAGCCGCGGCAACAGCTGACGCCGACCTTACGAAACGCCGTCTGCCAGCCAAAGCCGAACGCGGTAATGTCTGGATCAACCGCCTCCGCCGCCGTGCCGCAAGCAAAGACGACGAAGCCTGGGACACGCCGACGGCGAACAGGGCGAGCAACAGCACCGCGAGACGACTATGCAACGGCGGCATTTATTTGGGATCGAAAGGCTGCTGTCCGCCGATGCGTCGCCAGGCAAAGACGACGACGCGAATAGAGGCACGCCGGACGGCGAATATGGCGAGCAACAGCACCGCGAGACGATCGCTACAACGGCGGCATTTATTGGGATCAGCAGCGCGAAATAAGCAAGAACAATTTTTATTTGAATCGGCAACACGCGACATCCAAGTTGGGGACCACTATACCTTCTGCCGGGTCTTTCCTGTGAACTTTTACAGACACGGGGTGCCGCGCAAGCCAGAACACAGCTCCGTTTGCAAATATGGGGCCCTGAAAAGGGCCGTTTAGACCGCTACCAGTGAACCTATAATCTGGACTGCAACGAGCTACCCTGACGAGCGGCTGGCGCATAAGTCGTCTTTATGCACGCAGGCGGGCGACGGCTCAGTGCAGCGGATCACTCGAAGTCACCGGGGCCGTCAGAATCCTCATCCTCCGGGCACTCAGGAAGGTCCCTGTCCGCGTACCGGCCCAGCAGATTTTGGCGGCCGCGGCGACGAACGACTGGAATCTATCAGTGTTTCCGCGCGCCTTCTCTCCTCCAAAACATGAACTTTGCAAGGTGACCGGTGAAATGGCGGCTCCGCGCCGTCCAGACGGAAGACAGTTCTTGATCGTGGCTCCAGGTGCCCTCCACCGTATTGGTGTGCAGCACCAGTGTTCGGGTCGACAAAGTGCAGCTTGTGGTTAACGGTGAGGTGCGAAGCGTGAGCGTCATCTCGTGTTTCTGCGACAGCCAGCCCAACAATCAGTGATTATTCTGTTCCAGGGCGGACCCACTTCGCTAATAGCCCTAGCAGGGCTCAGCGTCACGGTCCTCACGGAGCAAGAAAGCAGCACCCGCCGCTCACCGCCCATCACCGCCGAAAACCCGCTCGGCCAGGCCTCCAAATACCCGTCGATGGTACTTTCGCCGCCCGAACATACTGTCAACGGTCTTAACAGCCGCTCTTCGCCACCAACCATGCCCGGAATGCTTAAAACGGCTTTACCACAACCCCGACAGCCAGCTCGCCTAACTGCTGTCTCCACTCAGCGATATCAGTCTCCCACTCGAGTGACGGCGCACGGTAGGTTCTGGCACCGGAGGATGATTTTCATGGAGTTGAAGCGTCAGCATCCGCTTCTCGAACGTGACCTGTTCGTACCGCCGATGGCCCTGCACTGAACGTTGCACCGGCTTCCTCTTTGTACACCGCTAACGAGTCATCCACATCACCGCACCCGCACGCGTGGCGATCCGCAGATCGGTCGCGGACTCGTACGCTCTGTCATCGCAGCTTCAGTATCTCTGACACGCACGAAAACCCAGGAGCAGAGCAGGCCTACGCTGAAGCAAATTGTCTGCTTCGAAGCATGATCTACCATGGCGTCAAGAAGTACGGCACAAGTTGAACGCCATGGCACGGCGATGCACGCCTGGAAGAATACAGCGCCGAGCGAAAACCAAAAGCGCGCTTGCATTGCTTATTTTGAAGCCATCCGCCATTTGATACCTGCCGTGACACCGGTTCTAACGAACTCAGTTGGTTGATCGGCCGGACCACACCATCGCGTGACAAAACAAACGCCAATCGCGTGACCAGAACGGTTGCTGGCATCGTCAGAAGAGAGCAGTCGAACCCAACAACAAAATAAAGTAACAAAGTCCAGTAAAGAAAACAAAAAATAGAAGGACGCCGTGGGAGTATCGGCAACACGGACGCCGTCTTCTTGACGAGAGGAGGAGCGGCCTGTGCCGCACTGGCCGCACTGGCTGCTCAAAAATCTCCCTTTTGTTTTTTCTTTTTCTTTTGTTCTTAGCTTGAAGAGTGCCGACTATTTAGGTCTGATAGTTTCGATTAATACCGGGAACAACGCGTACGGAACGGAGGAGGTAGGGAGTCTTTGGCGTCAGAATTCGACGTAGAAGGAAAGAAAGAAAATAACGAATGCACAATACGCACCGTGTGCCGGGCGACCGCTATATCCGCAACTCGGCGAGGACTCATGACGCCACCGACGACCGTTAGGCCATTTATTTTGTTTCCCTAGGATTTTTTGTCGTGACGACCACTCCACTGTGCGTGTCGGCAAGTGCTCCAGCGGAGGATCCGGCAGTTTTTTTAATAAAAATTCGCAACGTCGGTTTGAAGCGCACTCTTTTATGACTGCCGTCTCTGACGACCGTAAGGCATATCTCCTTATGTTTAGGTTATCGGCGTGAGTCCCACATTGATTCAGGGCTCGTGAATCCCGCACTACTCAGGCCCTAGTCCGCGTCGACGTCTCGCAGCCGACGATCCGAAAGCAAGAATGCATATACACACATCACACGCGCACGTATCAAAGTTGTCCATAAGTCCAGTGTCCCCGACGTGTCTTTTTAGCGCTTTCAAAACGATACACTGATGGGCTCAACGTCAAGTGTTCTCCGCCCAGGAAGTTTTGGTGACATTAAATAGTCTACTTGTTGTCTCCTTACTCCGTCCCTTCTGTTCCCAGCGCGCATTTTCTCAAAAAGTGGTTTATGGTCACAGCTGCAGCGTTCTTCTCGTGTCTTCTCAAGTTGGGTGCCGTATTTCACGCATGCACACAAAAGATGGGCTAACAGTGGAGCTAAATTAATCGTACTAATGAATTATTGGACAAATTTGATTGGACTCTGCTGTATCCACAAACCAATCCGACCATGAACTAAACTCTTTTTACTTTTCTTTATACGTGGTGCTAAGTTATTCTCGCCACTACATTTTATATGGCGTCAGGAACGAAGCAGCATAGGAAGAATGCCCTTCAAACGACAGTAATAATTATTATTAAAAACTGCCGGACTCTCCGCTGGAGACGTCTGACGCACGCGTGGAGAAGTCGTCACGATAAAAAATCTAAGGCGAACAAAATAAATAGCCTCATCGGTCGTCGGCGGCGTCATGAGTCCTCACCGAGTGCGGAGTATAACGGTCTTGCAGTATACAGGCGTGTATTGTGCATCTCGTTATTTTCTTTCTCTTTCTACCACGTCGAATCTCTGGATCGCCAAGACTCCCTACCTTCCGTCCCGACGCGTTGTTTGTTATTAATTTAACAAATCAGGCCTGTCAAATAAAGATCGTGGCACCCTGTAGTTAAAAGAAAAAGAAAAACAAAAGGGAGATTTTGGCGCAGCCAGAGCGGCCAGGAGAAGCACGGCCAGTCCTCTCCTCTCATCAAAGAAGAGCGCCGTCCGAGTTGCCGAAACTCCAACGGCTCCCTTCATTTTTTTAGTTTTCTCGTATTCACTTTGTTACTTTATTTTGTCGCGGCTCCGACCTGTCTCTTCTAACGATGCCGACTGTGGCAGCCGCTCTGGTCACACGATTGGCGTTTGTTTTGTCAACGCGATGGTGTGGTCCGACCGATCAAACGCAAATGAGTTCGTTAGAATTGTGTCACGAGGTATAAAATGGCGGATGAAATAAAAATAATAACATGTAAAGAAGCGCGCAGTTCTCTACTGGCGCTATTCTTTCCAGAGGCGAGCATCGCAGTGCCAAGGGCGTTCAACTTGTGCTGCCCTCATGACGCCATGCAAGATCATCTTGAAGCAATTAATTTGCTTCAGCGCTTACGGGGCTCTGCTCCTGGCTCCTGGGTTTTCGTGCGTGTCCAGAATGCGAAGCTGCGATGACAAGCTGCAAGTCCGCGATAGATCTGCGGATCGCCACACGTGCGGGGCGTGGATGACTCGT
>JAZHYW010018961.1:0-15295 GCA_037355805.1 Ixodes ricinus | reverse complement strand
TTTTTATTGCTATTGCTTGTTTTTGGCGTGTGTCTAGAATGTTTCGTGTTGAGAGATAAGCAATCTATTTTTAATACCATTGTTTGTTTCGCACCGAGAACCACTGTCTCTGCGTGGGTTAGTAGTCTCTCAGCGCCGAGGATATGCAGAATCTGAGCTCATTTGAGCAGGCCGCCAGCACGAAAACAATAAATTGGATGTCGAGTTGGTATTCTTCAAGAGCCTGCCTTGTTTATCCTGTGTATTAATTTAAACAAAATAAACTTGTTTGGGAAGTCAACCAGCATGACCAGCACGCCAAACTGGGCCTGCTGGGGCAATCACCAAGCTTGAAGCTGGGACCAGAACAACCTAACATGACCGGTATAACCAGGTCAACCAGCATAACCAGTATGACCAGATCGTATCAGCATGACCAGAATGCCAAACTCAGCATGCTGGGGCATTAACCCAATATGAAGCCTTTAAAATAAAATTAAAATCCCTGCTCCCCCCCCCCCCCCCCCCCCGTTTTAACCCGGATTGAAACCACCATTGAGGCGACCGGGACGCTGATATTTTCTTCGGAACGGCAACCCATATCTCGTTTTCTTTTCTCGCTGGTACCGGGATGATTTTGGAGTACTCGTGTCCCGCGCCTGTTTTGTTAAGGCTAGAAAGTCGCAAGCGCAAAACATGCCTATTTTGAATTCTCAAACTCCGAAAAATAAACCTAGAAAACATACCAGAGTTTAATCAAAAATGAAAGCCGAAGACATGGAACCAGCCTAGTTTGAACCAAGAGAGCATAAAAAAATGTCCCGTAGAACAAAGATACTGCTTACAAGACTTCAACATCTTGCGCGTTGAAGATCATTTTACGCTCTCGTGCGTAATATTGCTGTTTCTGTCCCTTTTCTGACGATTTTTCTTTGTAGAATTGTAAGGCCCTGTCCGCCAATGTAGAGGTAAATGAATCCCGTGCTAGGAGGTACGGTCGGTTTTTGCCATAAAAAAGTTCTACACAATGTGCGGAAAAAAAATTACACCATCTTCCCGAAGGGAAACCGTGGGGTGATGCGGAGCATCGTGTTGGTTCCGAGGAAAAAGTCAGTTGCGTTCTGACGTCGAGAGATGGCGCCACAGAGAACTTGGAACGCTCGCCGCTCGCCCTTTATTTTTTTCACACTTGAAGGAGAGGAGACTAGAGGAGGAGAGCTGCGCGGGCGCGCGCGGTGTGAGGAGAAGCGAACGCACGCGCAGTGCACGCACCTGGTAGAGAGAGAGAGCGGAGAGAGTAATGCCAACACCACCTAGAGCGAAGGCCGCAGCGCTCGGAGTTGTGACGTCACAGATTCACGACGAGTGGGCCGACCTGAGAGGAAGGCTTCTCCGCAACACATGCTCTCTTCTTTTTTTCTTATATGTGTTTTCCCGAGGACGCCAAGCGGCGCATGCTCCGGGCTTTTTTGTTTTTGTTTTTAGCTTTCTCCGCGCCCAGGGTTCTCCCGGGGCAGTTGCGCAGTGACAATTTTTGCATCCTTTGCGCACGGCGGCTTGCACAATCCTCGCAGCGGGAGTACGCGAACTGCTCTAACCGTCTCTTTTGTCTTTTGTGTTTGGTGTGCTTGGCGGTTAACGCGTGTTTATGTGCTTGGCGGTTAACGCGTTGTGGTTGTCAAGTTACGGGCGGCTTTCGGGCTAGCCATGCCTCATAAATGCTGTGTCCCTGGGTGCCATGGGAATTATGAAACGTCGTCGAAGAAAGTGTCTGTGTTTAGTTCCCGAAGGATGAAGACCTGCGAAAAGTATGGGTGCGGGCGATTCCTCGAAAAAAAAACCTGGTTCTATCGACGCATACCAGGGTGAGACCTCTCATATCTTTTCACTTTTTTTTTAATTATTGAATTTATTTTGTTGAATTTTACACAAAGTGGCAGCGAAGGCGACAAGCACAAGCTACCTCTCGCTTTTAATTTTAGAAACGTATCTTTGTAGCGCAAGCTCCCGTTTTCAAAACCACGGTCAGGAGCATAGCCTTCTCTCTATGTTCCCCTCTTGTTCCTACATCTGTGGCGCATATTTTTAAAGAAATCAATGAAGTCGTCGAGCTCTCGGAATCTGAAGGAGATTTTAACATGGACGCCGAACAAAGGAACGGGACTCAGAGACGACTTTCAAGAACCAGTGACTTCTGCAGATGACGATCCCAATGTGCATTTTTTGTGCAGTCTTTGTGACTGGCTGGACTTGACGTATGGGACAGCGAGAACCTTACCAGTGGCACGCAAACCAAGGAGACTCACGGAGCACTCCGTGAAACGACCCGTGCATTTGTGGAGATCATCGAAAACTTTCACTGAACTCGGGCTGAACTATGTCCTGCTGGGAAAGATTCAGACTGATAGCTTGGAAGACCGTTTCGGGAAGTACGGGCAGCTGGCTGGCTCGTAATTGCACATATCTATAAGGCAGCTTCATGAAGGTGAAAATAAGCTGCGACTGCAGAGTACGTTGCCGACAATCCCGTGTGAAGACGAGCGATGGGAGGAGCTTGAAAAACAAGTAAACACGCCACGGCCCAGCTGAAACATAGTGTAGTTACAGAAGATGCAGTGTCACAAGCGATAAATTAGACCCTCCCAGTCCTAGTCTACGTGACAGGGTACGCAGTTTATGCCGCTTTGAAAAAGCCGAAATGTCAAAAATGCAGGGCGGCGTTTACTGAAGAAGATAAGACGGCAATAGTTTTACTTGTGCAGGAGAATTACTCTCTTCTCAATGAATGGGATCGAGGGGGCTCCTTTATCCAACTATGTTCGCCGTTAATGCCGTGACACACAATTACGTTGTTCCTCAAGGACTCTCCAAGCAGGCAGAGTTTCTGAAGGTTCCGATCCAGCGTCAGTTCGTCACCGAGCTTACAATGGAACTGCTGTCTTCCAACGAGATTTGTGACTTCGACGCATGTGAAGAAAGACACACAAGTGAGCTCGTGCTGAAGAACTTGTTCTGGTGCAGCACGAACATTGTGCTGAAAAACTATTGTGGAAGGGTGAACGAAAAGATTATGAGGCTAGCTAATTCCAGTCAAAGAAAAAGAAATGTGAAACCCTAAAATCTAAATAATTATTTTATATTCAGTGCAACAGTTGTCATAGCATTATTATTGCGAAGCGGCATTAAAGTCTACATGCCGTACATGTGCTGTGTCTTAGTGTCGCGAAAGCTACAGAGCGGCATCTTAGCTGCTTGTGTTTGAATTGTGTCAAGATGGATACAAGAAGAAAGTATGGATACACGAAGATGTACAACTTGAAGCTTTCAAAGGTGAGAGAACTTATATGCCCAGCATCTATTCGTAGTGTGAATGAACGCGGGTAGATGTGTGCATGAAGCTCCCACAGCTGCATGTGTCCCTTACTGAAAATTATTTTTTAAATTTGCTAAGTTTGCCTGCACTCGGTTTAATCAAAACTTGTGCACTTCGATCTAGGCGGCGTCTTTCCCTCTTTTTTGTGTCTTTTCTGCGTTTAATTTTTCGTCTTCGTGTCTCAGTCTCGGATTAATTACTTTATGGTAAATATTCCCCAGTTCGCCTGCAGTTGTTTTTATTATCATATGTTTACTTCTGGTAAAAAGTACATTTCAACACATTACATTTTTTCGTGCTCCAAAAGTCCACATTTTTAATAATCTTATTTTCATTAGCTTCACATACGAATTTAGTAAACACTCATGTCATCACCAACTGGATTGTTGCTGTTATGCATTTTGGCGGTCCCATCACTTACAATAACGTTTCAGGGCATTTGTTTTTTGTTTGTTTGTGTCTTCTCACTCCTAGAGATAATTAAAGCACCCAAGATTTGGATGCCTAAAACGAAAAGCCACCTCTCTCAAAACGTCGTTAACCTTGTTCTTTCATATCATAACAATAATGGTACGTCCTAATATGCTGCCCGTGTAACAAATTATGTTTCCCAGTCATATAGATATTTATAAATCCTGTTTTACCAATTAACAAACGTATGGGTCAATAAAAATGCCATTCTACGTCGGTAAATCTATGCGCGACGCCTTCAGTGCAGCACTTTTCCGCGGCGCTCGCCAGCCGACTCGTGTGACGTCACCGGAGGAGCGCTGCGGCCTTCAGCTCTAGGTGGTGTTGGCAATGCGCAGCTGTTGGAGAGAGGGAAGGAGGAGAGTTGCGCGTGCGTAGTGTGAGTGCGGACTACGACACCGACGCCAACGCCGCGGGACATAGACCCGAGCAAGAGATGCTCCGCATCTAAAATATGGGATACGGAAGTATTTATCGGGATGGAGAATGAACAAGCACCACGTTTAGCGTTAAACAAATTAGTATTAAGAGGTCATTTGAAGAGGTTAAAAAAACATATTTTCTCTGCGAAGCCATCTTGCCGAGCGTCGAGACTTACCACGGCGAAACTACCTAGTTTCCACTGCTCACTCCTATATATAATTGCAAACAGGTCATCTGGCTGCCACGTTCTCACTTGTGTGAGCCAGGACGGGCAATTTCATGCTTATCAAAGCTACCATGACGTGGAAGATGTATGGGCTAGCACTACGGGAGGTGATGTCGCATGGGAAGCGCTTGATAACGTACAATCTCAGTATCAACGTTTTTGTGGCACCTCATCAAGACTTGAAAGTAAAGATTTTGGTGTAAATCCACTTGTTTAGGAATGATAAAAATGTAGAAAGGCTATAACCACAAATAATAAAGTATTGAATATCCCGACGTTTCGAAGCCAGCTCGGCCCCTCGATAACGGGTGACTGTTGTTCTTGTCTTCGTCTTTTATTGTGCCTGGTGTTATCGTCTCGTTTTCAAACGGCGGTTCTTTTCTTCGCATTATTGCTGATGAGATTTCGCTCGATGCACCCGCATGACGCATCGCAAACCAGACATGTGCGGGCTTGAAAGTGTCTCTCCCAGCTGAACGTTTGAGGATGCCTTAGAAGTTTTCGACGTCCGAAGACTCGGATAAAAAACGAAAGCCGTTCACAACTCCCTGTAACGCCGGATTGGAGCGCAGCTCTTGAGGAGGAGGACGGAAGGGTACTGAGGGGAGGGTATAGCCCTGCTCCCTCCTCCTCCTCGTTATCCTGCCTGCTACTCCTCTCCCTTATCCTCCCCCTCCACCCCTCCTTCTCCTTCACCTCCTCCTCATCCTTCAACCTCATCCCCTTGCCTCCTCCTCCTCTCACCTCCCCCTCCTCCTCCACCCCTGCTCATCCTCCCTGCTCCCCTCCTTTCTCCACCTCCCCTCACGGGGGTCACGTGATCTCGGGGAGGGAGAGTCACGTGACCTGGGGAGTCACGTGACCTTGGGGGCCACGTGACCTGGGGGTCACGTGAGCCCCCTGAGTCACTGTGACCCACTAGACCACGTGACCCCAGGTCACGTGACCCCTAGGTCACGTGGCCCCAGGTCACGTGACCCCCTAGGCCACGTGGCCCCCTAGACCACGTGGCCCCCAGGTCACGTGCTGGCCCCAGGTCACGTGACCCCTGAGCCACGTGGCCCCCTAGACCACGTGACCCCATAGGCCACGTGGCCCCCGGGATCACGTGACCTGGGGCCACGTGACTCAGGTGGTCACGTGACCCCAGGTCACGTGACCCCCACGTGACCTGGGGTCGTCACATGACCTGGGGTCACGTGACCTTGCGGTTACGCCGACGCCGACGCCAACGGCGACGCCGCTCAGGCCGGAAACGGGCGCCTAAGAGCTGCGCTCTAAAAGTCGTCGTCACTAGTTTCTCTTCGAGTCAAGGATAGAGCTGCTGTTGAATGCGATACGGTGGCCCTTTTTCGAAACGTGTTCTGTCAGCGCGCTACCCTGCATTCGTCCTATTTAACGAGATAGTTAAGCTGGCATTGGCGTTCCGGGAAGTGCCTAGTTTTTCCGAGCGGATAATAATAAAACTATTAATAATACTTTATTCAAATAACAAATTACAAAGATAATTGTGCTGGCCTACTAAAGCATCGTTTTGGTTGTGTGTTAGGCCTGACAACCAGCAAAAATAAAGGTACAAAATTGCTCGATGTTATCAAGTAAATACAGCGAATATATTCTTGATGCAAACAAACAGATAAAACGAATGTGTACTTGATATAAGAAAAAAATACAACAATTATGAACGCACCAAAAATTTCATGTTGAAAAAATATTTCTACTGCCGGAGAAAAGTAAAAATTTTTGAAGAAAATATGAATCAAGCATACACTCTGGCACATAGCACACTAGGCCAAAAAGAATAAGTCAAAAACAAAGACACAAAAGTACATAAAAATCGCAATCATTTTTTTTAATTAAAAAAAGCTTCTTAAATGTAAAAGCGCAAACGACAAGGACAGGACAACGGTACGAACAGGAGAAGCGCTTACTATGAACTCATTGTTTAATGTATTATAAAAGAGAGACAAATGACAAAAAGAAAGACTGAATTAAAATGCTAAATGCATTCGCACAAATAACAAAAAAATTAACAATTTAAAAACAAAAACTTATCAAAAATAAATTGAAAAAGGAGATCAATGGAAAATGAAAAGCAGCCGGATTAAAAACAGAAGTTGAGGTACCTTACCTCTTTCTCGAACAGTGACATTGATGGTGTGCTTATGCACGTGTCTCCTTTTTCTATTATGGTTTTTGTCTCAAAAATGTGTCCGGCTCTCTTGCTCCGTAAGCGATTCAGGACTTTTGTTTTATTAAATAGAGGAGTGAATTTACTCTCTGTGACATGTATCGCGAGTTGTCCTGGTGGTGGCGAATGTAGAGAAAGGTCATGCTCTCGTAGTCGTACATTAACGCAGCGCCCAGATTGACCAACGTTAACCCTCCCACATGTGCACGGAATTTCGTATACGACGTGGACGTTGCAGTTGACTTATCTGTGTGCTTGCTGGACTGAGCACGTTTTCTAGTTCATTTTGGGAGTTGATTTTCAAACCCTGCTTTTTCAGTTTTATCAGGTGCTGATGTTACAACCTGAAAGTTATATTTAGTCGATATTAATTTCGAGTTGTGTGCGTCTTCGTGTTGCCAGGGTATAACTGCCGGTCGGCGCGTCTTATCTCTTCTTCTTTCATTTGGAGTTGGCAAGCTGCTTGTTATATGGAACGTTAAATACTAGGTATATTCAGATTCATGTAGTTTTTGAACTTTTGCCTCGAAAATCTTCTTGGCTCTGTACTCGCATGATTTTTTCAAGGCTGCTATTAAGCAGCTTTTTACAATTCCTCTTTTCAATATGTTAGAATGCGCCGAATCAATTGGAAGAAGTGATTTTTTCAAGCCTGGTTTGTAAATCCAACATGTATGGATGCCTTCAAAGGGCAGCTGAAGATCTAGGAATTGAAGCTTGCTGTCATTTAGTAGAGTGTGAATAAACTTTAGTCACTGAGAGTGAGTAAGGAATGTGGTGCATATTTTGTTTACTGTTAAGTTTTTTGTTTCAGGTCGTTCTCCAGCAGGACACGATAGTCATCAAAATATCTGAACACACGCGATACCAGGTTTGCTGGAAGCTTCTGGGCTATGTTATTGTCACACTGGGCTAAAACGATGTTATATAGTGCTGGTGATAGGCATGAGCATGAGTATATTTATTTTATTTTTTTGGATAAAAGCGTTGTTAAACGTTACTACAGTGGATGTAAGATAGAATTTCAGAAGCTCCGAGAATGAATCCAAGGAAATACCACACTGAAATTGAAAGGACACAATTTCATTGCTCTCGATACTTGCTCTGGAGGCCGGAAACAATTCTTTGTGTGGGACTGAGTAAAACAAGTTTTCCACGTCAAGAGATAACCCAGACCTGGCTGTCGTGCCATTTTGTCAAAGGTGTTCTTTCAATGTCTATGACTTGAAAATCAAAAAATGATCGTTCAGTTCAAGGTTTTTCAGGTGGAGCATAAGGAATCGAGACATAGCTTCCTGCCATGATTATTTTTCTATTACTACTACATGAAATGGTCAACTGTCCTTTGAGTGTTTGCTGTAAAAAAACATTTCCGTTTGGACACCTTTTGAAGCAGTAGTCTGTTTCGCCAGTTGAGTTTTGTCCGTTCTATTCCAGAGTTGGAGGGCGTTTACTTTTATGACTTTGAGTTAAAACCCTTCCAAGCTGTTAAAATTCTTGTCATTGGCCGAACGAGCTTTATTAAAGTATACTTCTCTTTTGCCACAACAAAACCTCCTTTGTTGTTTGAGATCAGCAACTTTACATTGTTTTCTGGGCGCTGTGTTAACGTAAGACTAGGAGAACATGACCTTTCCTTACGTTTGTCACCATCACGGCGCCTAGCCATACATGTCAGATAGAGTAAAGGCACTCCTCTATTTATTTAGACAAAAGTCCTTAATTGCTTTTGGAGCAAGAGAAAAGAGCAATATTTTAGGCAAAAACCATTATAAAGAAGGAGACACAAGCATTAGCGCTCCATCAATAGCAGCGTCCGAGAAAGAGATGGGGTACCTCAACTTTAGTTTTTAATCCGGCTGTTTTTCTTTTTCTATCACTCTCCATTTTCAATTTAATTTTGTTTATTTTTTATTTTTAATATTTCCCAATATTCTTGACATTTTTGTGCGAAAACACTGAGAATTTTAATTGTGTCTTTCTCCTTTCATTTTCGTATTTTTCTTATCATGCATTAAACGATCATTTGATAGAAAGCGCTTCTCCTGTTCGTATATTTGTTCTGTCCTTGTCCTTTGTTCTTTTGTATTTAAGATGTTTACCCAACAAGCCCAACAGATAATTTTAATTCAGTACTTTAAAAAACATAAAAGTGGAACCACTGTTTGGCATTCCTAAGAAGATTAGGAACAGTAAAGACTATGGTAATTTATAGAAAAACAAAGGTATGTTATAATTTTTACATATTTTTCAATATGGTGTATACACTTTAGTGACCTTAAACGTCCCCGTGCGCCGTAAGTAGTTTTTCTTGCGAACCTCAAGTTTAAAAAAAGAATCATATGAATAACTTATAGGCGTCATATACATCTTAAAAATTCTGCTAGGTTGCCTTGCTGCATGCCCATTCGGGAGGAACAACACGAAGACGGGGTTTCCAAAGCAAGAAACTACATTTATTAGAGTAACACAAATGGGTTGTTAGTATTAAAGCGTAACAATGCCGTGGCGTTCAACCTAGGCCTCATTCACACAGTCGTTTTTTTCCCCGGCCCAGCAAAAGAGCCGGGCAGATTTTTCGCCGGGGAGAGGGTGTTGGGACCGGTTTCCATCCGAAATCGGGCCGCCGGACCCGAAATGAGTCCAACGAGGATGTTCAACGTTCCCGGCACCGGCGGGAGACCGGGAACGCCGGCGCCCCGCCCCATCGAGGGACGGCCAATCACCAGATAGGAAACTTTTGCTGAATCTGGCGGCTTCTCAAACGTTGGGGTACCATGGGCACGGTCGCGGGAGGGGGAATTGACCGTACTGTGCCCTGACGCCCTAACGACGAAGAGAACAAAGTTCTTTTTCGGGAAGGAGCTAGGCCAGCTAGAGGGCGGGCGCATTGTGTGATGTTTACGGCTCTTGAACAACGGGAGCACATAGACTTGAGTTTACCTCAGAGCTGTTGCTCAAAATGGTGAGACAACCTCGGTTCCTTTGCGATTGACGTAAATGCAATTTTATGGAAAAACAGCAAAAAAAAAAAAAAAAAAACACGGTCGTCGATAATCAGGGATGAAATGTGGCGTAAGGAGTGATTGATGTGGAACGTGCTCGCTGTGGGTCTTTTCGTTCTTGTTTCGAAACGTGAAGACAAATAAAATGTTTTCAAACAGGCAAGATCGCTATCGGCGACCCGAACGCAAGCTCCAAGGAACAAAATAGTTGTGGCTATGCCCATCGACGCCGATCGTCCGTTACATTTGGTGGTCGACGCCGCCACAAAGCAGTCACAAATAGGGGATTACAAGATTGGTAGTAGAAATCAAGGGAAGCGTGAGATTGCGCACGTAATTATTAGGTTATACAGGCTAAACAGTCTTACGGGATACAAAAGTTCGACGCAGAATTCGAAAGGTGCAGAAAGATTTCTAAGCTAGGCAGCGCAAGCTACCGCCCAATATAGGGGGGGGCACAGCCGCCAGCATCCATCTATTCACATAGCCACCGCCGGCAACTCTGTCGCCGCTGGTTCGAACACTCCTCCGTCCCCGCACCGTCCCGTTTTCGGCACGGCGCCGACGGCGTTTTCGATGGGACGGGGTAAAACGCCGGGTGTGTGAATGAGGCCCTAAACGTCTCCGCGCCCTCGATCCGTCTGCCCCGACCTGTGGGCGTGTCCTCCCTATTCTACATGCGCTGTTGTCCGCTCCAGACGGTGTCCAATTTTGGCGGTCGGCAGCAGCCCCTGGACGCAGTTGCAGACCCTGACTACCACAAAGTTCAAAAAAAAAAACATCTGGAGTATCTTGGCTTTATCTTCTAGTTTTAACGTTTTGTAAGATGTTTCATATGCAGTGTTCTTTATTATATGGTTTTCAAATTCTGTATATTGATTTTTTCTTCGTATCGCGAACCGTGCCCATATAAAGTAAACCAATTTTGATTAAAAAACTGCGCCGACTTGACATAACAAAATAAACAATTCAATCAAACGTTTCGTCTCCCATGCGGGAGACATCATCAGTGAAACCTTCAAGCAGAAATGAGAGAAAAACTCGACAGTCCTATTTAAGCAAATCCGCGTACACATCGGGGAGGGGGCCGCGGTTGGCGTTGCAAGCCGATGAGTCACTTCGGATGAACCATGATTCGACGAACCTGCGTGGACCCCACCTTTGTTCCCGCGCCAGAGTGGACGCATTCTCAAAGTCGAAACTGTGACCTGTATTCCAACAATGGTCTACGAGTTCCGTCTTCGCTCTTGTAGCATGCGTGGCCTTCGCCACGTCCCTTTTGTGTTCTTTTAGGCGGGTGCAGCGCCTCCGGCCTGTCTCCCCAATGTAGGATGCGTCACAGTCTCGACAATTCAGTTTAAACACAACGCCGCACTGGGACTCTGGGGGCTGTAATATTTAGGTTTTCGAAATGAGGTCACGTAGTTTACGATGGGGTTTGAACACTGTGCGGATATTCAAAGGGGCGAGGGCCCTGCGAATAGACTCAGAAACACCTTTCAAATAGGGTATTGTTACTTGCCCTGTCCTAAGTCTTCCATTATCCTGGCTTCTTCTTTGTCCCATCTGCTTGCGCGTGTTCTCAATAAAACGTTTAGGATAATTCCGCTTCATCAACAGGTCAACAATAACAGCATCTTCAGATGCGCGCAATGAGGATTAGAAGAAATGCGTTCGGACCGATGCAGAAGGGTTTTTACGACGGCCCTTTTATGTTCGACAGAATGATGCGAGTTGAAGTTTAAGAGGTTGCCTGTATCGCAAGCTTTGCGGTACACTGTTGTATCTAAGCGACCAGTACTATTTCGGAACACATTAACATCCAGAAAAGGCAGCGCACAGTTCTGTTCAAGCTTCATCAATTCAATTCACACATGCAGTTGAACAGAACTGTCTACTGCCTTTTCTGGATGTATAACGACGATCCTTAATAACATACGATCGTGACCAGTCAAAGCTTGCGATACAGAGCAACCTCTTAACTCCAAAGTCATCTACACAATCCTCGCCCGTCCGCCTCCCCTCTAACATTGCACGCATCCAGGTCCGAGTGCGGCGTTGATGTATAAACTGAATTGTCATGAGACTGTGACGCATCCTACATTGGAAGAGACAGGCCTGGAGGCGCTGCACCCGCCTAAACAGAACACATAAAGGTGACGTGGCGAAGGCCACGGCATGCTACAAGAGTCGAAGACGTGAACCTCGTAGACCATTGTTGGAATACAGGTCACAGTTTCGACTTTGAGAATGCGTCCACTCTGGCGCGGGAACAAAGGTGGGGGTCCACGCAGGTTCGTCGAATCATGGTTCATCCGAAGTGACTCATCGGCTTGCAACTCCAACCGCGGCCCCCTCCCGATGTGTACGCGGATTTGCTTAAATAGGACTGTCGAAGTTTTTTCTCTCATTCCTGCTTGAAGGTTTCACTGATGATGTCTCCCGCATGGGAGACGAAACGTTTGATTAAATTGTTTATTTTGTTATGTCAAGTCGGCGCAGTCTTTTTGATCATTATGAGTCCCGGCTTTTGGAATATTTTATGCAAACCAATTTTGTACCATGGTATTCTGCTAAAGGTCCGAACACTAGTAATCTTACCTTCATATTACAGACACGTCTTATCTTAAATAAATAAGCTGAAACGGCGCTCAGGCTTCTAGTTATATATTCAACGTGTTGTCTCTATGTGAGGTGTTCGTCAACATTAAAAGCAAAATATTTGACCGATTTGTAATAAGTCAAAGGTTCGCAATCACAATTCATACACTTAGACAAATGAAGTAAAATGTAGGTGACAATGAAATTTGTTTGAAAGCATTTCAGAAGCAAAATAGGTTTGTTTTGAGAACACGTTTTGAGAGAGCATTTGAATTTATTATTTTTATCAATATATTTATATTTTCTTGGAAGACACAAATTGCCTCATCATAGTTATCTTACAATAAAGCTCACACATGTCATCAGCATGCTGATACTGATATACATACTGATCTATTTTAGACTGCAACGGCCAAATTGCTAGATCATTTACGTAAATATTAAATAACGTGGGCTACACAGTGCCTTCCGGTGGTACACCGCATTCCATTTTATCTGTACTGGTTAGGTTATTCATTATTGTATCTAATTGCAACCTATACTTAAAATAGTTCACAATGAAAATTAGGACGGGCCTCTGAAACCTAATCTGTCAAGTTTATCTAGCATTAGCAAAATTATAAATATTAGCGAAAGCCTTCAATAGATCTATCAACTGTGGTAGCACAATCTTAATGTTTTGCCGTGATTCGCTGACGCAATCTGCAAAACATTCTAATATTGTAATAGGGTGATTCCAGGTCAGTTTGTGCAATGAAGGTCAGGGTCGTAATTTTTATATTTTTGTCAAATGTATATGAACGCCATATTCTTGGGCGGAACATTCAGCTATATATGAACGCCGTAACCATTGGTTTAGCTGCGACATAAAATAGAGAAGCTCGAGGCGTGGAAATTCGGAATATTTCACAATGCTACCTTGCACAGTCGTCATTTTCTCATCTAGGCTTTCAACGTCACAATAACTTTTTAATATATTTTACAAAGGATCGACAACATATACACAAATAATAAAAATACCAATAAAATTTTTCTTTGCAGACAAAAAACCAAACATGACATGAAAATGCGTTTTAGAGATATATTCGCATTTTTTTAATAAACCATAATTTATAATATTTCACAAAACATATCCAATGCGCGTCTTTAGATATTATTTAAGAATATATAACGATAATATAGCCACCCTTAATTGACGTTTTATTACTAACACTGAAATGCTGCTAATTTGTCAAAAATGTGGCAAGATTGGGCGTCGATATTTAAAAACACAATATTTTATTTATTTTTTTAAACTGCCCTTGGCACTTCGCAGTGACTTGAACAAACTTGTGATGGCAAAACATTGAGTAACATATGACCTCTAAACGGGAAAAGCTACGAAAAACCTCCACTCGGAACGAGCCGACGTCTTCGTCATAGCTGCTTCAACTGACGCGGAAAGGGACTTTGAGCTGGAATACCATTACTTAGCTTGCAATTCACAAAAACAAAACGGCCGCACTCTGAAAATTGGCTAACTAAGCATACATAAGCCTCTCAGTTGGGCAAGTGGCAATGTATTCATCCGGTCTCTCGGCATATCATGACTTCAACGGATGAGATGCCTGGAGTCCTCTCACAGGTTTTACGGTGGTTCACTCTGCTTGCTTCACCGCACGAAACGTTCGAACCCGTCCCGCAGACAGGTGTAACTTGCAGATATTTGTTACTTTTTCACGTAGCACATCCACAATGTCTATAGTGGTGACAATTCTTGAGTTGAGCGAATATCGCTAGTTGGTGAGCGTTGCGTGGTGTTTAAGGACACCACCTGCTCCATCACTAGCGATTTTTTCGTGTCCACAGGGTGAAAAAATTCATCTTGCCGAAGAGTACGCCTTCCGACACAATTCATGCAATTGGAAGCGATTCTTGAAATGCGGCGCCGCTCCGTCTGAAACAAACAGTAATTCAGAAAAGAGTGGGTAACGTTCATCAACATACTCTTTTTTGGCCTTTGTGGCTAGAAGAGTGTGAGGCTCTGTCATGTGTCGTGTCATCACTGAAAACAGCAAAGCTTTGCGTGTCTTGCGCGGACGTAACCACACATGTGAAGAAAGGCACTTGAGTTTTTTTTTTTTTCATTGAAAACTCTGCACTTTGGTTGGCAAGATTACTGTCCAATTTTCTGCAAAATCAAAGTGGAACATCACTATCATGGGTATACCACTTCTGTCACGTATCAGACTTCGTTGAAGGTCACGGATTTAAGAATGCCTCCTATACTTTTTGCTCCATGGCTCCAGTCCCCGCAGAAAGGCGGAAGTATCCATAACCTTTTTGACGCGCTCGCCGGCGTTCAATAACGCGAGGCAGATATCTTCGTCCTCGTCGAGATGGAGCGACTGAAGCGAGATGATCTGAATTTTTGGGCACTTTTGGTACGGCGCAGGAGGCAATCGTTCTGTGGAGCACTGCAGAGGTAGATGCGCTTGAGGTCGTCTTCGGAAAATGTATTCTTTGAGGCATTTGTAATTGTGCGTTAAAAGAAACTGAAAATTTACGCAATATATCCATACGCACACCTCGTGCTCGGGACTCTTTTTTTAACAATTTTGGTCATAGGGAATACAATTTGGAGATCCCGAGATCTCGATGGGGATGGTCCTTCCTAAACAGCTGGTAAGCTTCCTTAATAGAGCGTGTCATAAACATTTTTACGACTTTGGTCTTGTTATCGTTGATCATGGCTTTGACGACGTCCTTTTTGTTTGGGATTTGAACAGAGCATGCGAGGTCGTCGCGTGTAGTACTCTATTTGCAACCCTAACGTCTTTGGCGTTCGCCTTTTTCCCCATGTAGGGATCAGGGGTTGACCATACACCTCAATGAGGCTTCAGTTTTCTTGTTTGATCAATCACGTAGGCAGTCGTTTTCTGCACCAGACGCCATTATGCCGCGAGTGTAGCTGACAAAGTAGGCAGCGCGCTCGTGGCCTAACGGTTATCGCGCGTGCCTTCCACGCAGAACGCCAGGGTTCGATT
>JAZHYW010018958.1:0-17535 GCA_037355805.1 Ixodes ricinus | reverse complement strand
CGTATTGATTCGGGTCCCTCATTCGTCTATATGAACGTCCCGCCCTTTCGGAACCCGCAGATGACCACGACCTTTCGCGCCCGTTGTGTTAGATAGGACGGCCCGTGACAGTAAAGCGAGCAGCGTACCCTGCGTCACGAGGAGTGAAATGGTGCGAATGTGTCGTTGATGCGGCGAACAGTGATGGCCACCCAGGAGGCGTCAGTCAGTCAGAGTATTGAAGAAGGGAAAGCAAAGTAACTGTTGCCTGGGAGGATGAGGACACCACGGCCTTACAATATCGGCGGTTAACAACGCCAGCCAGAACAACGCCGCGTGCGCGCTAAGACCGGCGGCGCGAGACAACAATCCCGCTGACGCACACACGAAGATCGGCCAGTTGCGTTAGGGATGTGGGGAAATTTTGAAACCAGCCATCCGCGCACGCGTGAAACGATACCGCGTATTTGCCCAAGCTTCAAGCGCCCTATCCCTGAAACGGCCTTGCTCTTTCTCTCTCCACAGGGATCCGACAGCACCGAAGAGTTATCTTTTTTTGGAAACAGGAAAGCCCGGAGGCTAGTTGGCTTGAAGTCAGCCTTTTTGTCAACCATAACCTTTTGTGAAGAGTGGTCTTCTCCCGAGATAAAAAGTTAGCGCCGGCTGACGTGTTCTTCCGAAGAAGGGGAAGGGGAGGAAGGGAAGTAACTGCAGTAACTACCTCGAAAGCTCCTCTCCCGATATGAAGCTCGAGGCATGTTACGTCTCGGTTACCTTCTCGGGCATCGCTGCTCGAATCTATTGTTCGCTCTGTTCCGCACAGCCACAGTTGCGCACAGCCGTTGTGGCTGTGCGGAACAGAGTGAAGAACAGATTCGAGCATCATCTGGACGCCGTCATCCTGCCAGGCTTCAGTGTCGTGGGACTGGACTCGGCGTGTATTTCGTGTGTGTTTCTTTGCCCCGTTGAACTTTGTTTCTCGTGTGCGGTTCCGCAGAAATTTCGTTTGAAATGTTTTCTTGCTAACTGTTTGTTAGCATTGTTTACCTGTTGGGTTTATTTCGCCATGGCGTAGCGGCCTGACGGTGCTCTAGAGAGCGTGTTCGCACGCATTTGGTTGTGTCCTGTTTAGGGAATGCCCGGAGAAGTTGGTTTGTGTTCTTGCCGTGTGCGGCCAAGTTTTTCCGTGTTAAATATTATAATTTTTTTTTACGTGTTGTTGGCTTCTTTGTTTGACTTTCCACCAGGCGTAGACCTATCGCCTTGCCACCGCTCAAACCTAATATTTTTATTTTTAACGCAGTTTTCGTTAAGATCGGAATTGGGTAATTTTATTCTTATTTATTTATTTTTATTCCATACCCTTCTCCGTGACAATCTCTCCATGTGTTTAGGACCGTTTCTGTGTCTTCAATTTTGTGTATTACGGAAGTGAAAGACCATTCCCAGGTGATCTGTGCGATGTGCGGTGAACAAACCTAGCGTTTGGTTTCGGAAAGAATTGTATATAATATATCAATGTGTGGTGACTTTAAATGTCTTAGTAATATGACAGCTAATAGCTAGTCATGCTAGTTTACAGTGAAAGTTTTAGTAATCGAAACAATACAACGTCTGTGTGTCTTCGATATTGAAGGTATACTAGGCCTGCTGATTTGATTAGATATGTTGCTCGTGGTTTCCCGCTCTTATCAAAGCATACATAACTATTTAATACCACAAATTGAGTTTATATTTGATTACAAAAACGCAGACAAAAATTCAAGAATAGTTTTTCACGATTCCTAGAAACGCACGGGTTGCTATCTCTGACTTATGTCTTGCAGAACGAAGACGTTTTTTTCGATATTGAGGCTTAAATATAGAACGAACAAGCAAAATGCACAACTTCTCGACTTGCTTTGCAAGTAGACAACTATCATATCTACATTTTAACAAAAAATAAAAAATGGGATTTTTAAGAAAATCGAGTTTAAACTTTAAATGTTTTGGTTTTAGTATAAAATTGACGTTAACGTACCGCAAAGCAAACTTTGTACAACTACGTCATTTTATAATATTATTAGAGCGTGTTTTGGGCCCTATATAGACATAAAAAAATATTGATGTAACCCAAGTAGATCGCCAGTATTTAATTGTCAAAGTTCGTCAACAATTGACCGAGGGGGCGTTTCTGACATTTTTTCAGAAAAAAAGCAAAATGCCTAAAAGTATTTCATGATATTAGAGCGTTTTACCTGTGCCCACAGAGTGCTATAAAAAAGTTAATATAATGTGGACTGAAAATCCACGACGGGAGATCGAGCGAAACATCCGACCCACGACGGATGTGAAAAACACTGCTTTCCGCCGCGGCCTCTTTTAAAATTCTTAGGTGGAGAACAAAAAATCTGACGAACTTGGGGTTTGTGGCGACTGCGTTTTTAGAGACCACGCCATATCAAGTATTTTTTCAGCGAAATTAAAAATTCCATCCTTTTTGCCTGCACGATTTGAAATGAAATCACCTAACTGTAAAATGATGTCAGACTTTACTGCAAGAGTGATTGTGTGCGTTTGTCAATTGTCAAGTAAACTACAAAACACGGTGATTGCCATTTGCTACCGCCCTCCCAGCGGCATTGTATCTACATTCTTGGATTGTATAGAAGCAATTTTTCACTTTTTGTTTAAACATTACGTTAGTTTAAAGCTTGTCGTCATTAGGGAGTTTTAGTATGACCGTGTTTTCCCTCTGCTAGCCCTCCGCTACGAAGAAACCGCCACTGCGCCTCCGCGCCGATGGCCTTGACTGTAGAGTTCCGGGTAGCGGAGGGGCTTAGCGGAGCGGGAAACACGGTCTACTAAAACTCGCTAGTGTCTAGATAAAGTACTAAAACAGAGACGCGATTACTTTGCAAATCATTTCACTTTTGCCGTGGGGTGTTTTCAACTAATCTGAAATAGATCAAACGCCCCTTAAACCATAATGTTTCTCGAGACAATGTGAATGAGATAAACAGAAATAATGGTGAATTATTTGGGAAAGAACTTGGAGATGTTTTAATAAATATTTTATGCGTACTGTCAATAAAACCGTAACGAACCTTGTGAACATTCCGTCCAACCTAAATTCTAGTTTTCTTAACCCTGTAATTAAACCAGAAGTTATTACTGCAATTATAAATTTAAGCAACAGCATGACTAACGACGCTGATAGATTTCAAATAAAGCCAATTAAGCACGCCGCCACCTTTTGCGCCTTCCGTAACGCTTATATTTAACCTTCGCCTTAGGCTGTTTTTCTCGAAGCATGCATTTTGTTTATATATATTTGTTGCATCAGAAAGGGGATAAAAATGACGTGAGAAACTACCGTCCTGTGTTAATAATTCCAATGTTTTTTTTGTTTTGGTTTTGTTATCACTGGTAATAATTATTTCAAACCGGTTTATCGATTTTTAGCAGAACCATAACTTCCTAACCCAATTAGGTTTCCGTAAAGCACATGGTACAGAATGTGCTTTGCGCGCGCAGAAAGAAGTAATCTTGACTGCACTTGAGCAAGGAAAAGTGGTTCGTGGTACCTTTGTAAATTTAACTAAGGCATTTCATCATGTCAATCATACACTACTAGATCAAAAACTTGAGCGTTATGGTATCCGTGGGAAGGCGGCATCATTAATTACGTATTATCTACATCATCGTATAAAACAGTTCGTATCGACGATCATTTCTTTGATCCACTTCCTGTTTCTTCCGGCGTACCACAGGGGAGTATTCTGGGTCCTTTTCCTTTCAATATGTATATAAATGACATCATCTCTTTCCAATCAGACGTTTATATTATTATTTACGCCGACGATACCAGCATATTATTAGCTGCTGTCTGTGAAAGAGTCGATATAGCAAATTTAACGTTACAAAAACTAGACAAATGGACGTGCCAAAATAACTTACAAATAAATACTAACAAAACAAAAGCAGTCTTATTTTGTAGCAAAATAAAATGTCGTGTTAAATCAGCCAAAAGTGCTAGATTCGATTACCATTGCAGTTCTATCTAGTTCCAAGGGGTTGTTTTTCAAGAAACTTCGTTGTAGGATACACATATTAATTTGTATCCGCTAAGCTGTCCCAAATATTCGGACAGGTATTTAGTTATCAATATATAGCACCAAGAAATGTTATCAATTTAATTTATAACAGAGTGTTTTCATTTAGGCTTAAATACTGCCATTTAGTATGGCCATCCAAAACACAAACAAATTCGCATAAAATACATGTCTTACAAAAGCGGTTCCTAAGAGTTACTACATATGGTCCGTCTCACGTCCACATAGGCATGAGTGGTTCATAAGATATAATGCATTACCAATCCAAAAAAATGTACGACTATCGCCTTTCCAAAGCATTTAAACAAATGTAAAAACTAAATCATTTTTTTTAATAGCTACCTAACATACAAAGTAATACTACAGCCTACACAACGCTCAATAGTGAGTCTTGGAAAGTTAGCAATCGTAGAACAATCGACTGGCAAGATACGTTGAAAAACCAACTACCGAGGTTACTACATGGATTAGCTGCTGAAAATGTCGATCGTTTAGATATTTTGCGTTATTATTTCAGCCCTCTGCATTTCTTGTAATAAACAAAGTACTGCGTAATAATATTAAACTTTGAGAGTTGTGCATGTACGTGATCTTGTTTTTTCTTGTTAATGCCTTTCCAGATATGCTTCGTTTGTGTGGTTGTGACGTAATTCGACTGTGTTGATTGTTGCTTCTCTTTTTGTTTTGATGTTAATGCAGTAAACTGTATAATATGTTGATTACTTTTTTACTGCTGCAGAAATGCCAATGTAAGGGCCTGTAGCTTCTCAAGCAGGCATTGTGACAGTTTTTCCGCAAGCCTCCAGTATCCTGTACGTTGTACTTGATGCAGTTAAACGACATCAACATTAACATTAAACAAGACCATCGCCGACGTGATCTTGAAGGTCGTTGACGTGGAACAAAAGACGTGGAATGAGGTGTTGCCTTGCGTCACGTTTCCGTACAAAAGGGCGGTTGAAGAGAGCACTGGGATTGCACCTTTTCAGCGGGTGTATGGCAGGAAGGTGGCGACGATGCTCGACTCCATGCTGCCCCACGACCCGACGGACAACGGCACCAACGACGCCCAGCTTGTCATCTAATGGGCAGAAGAGGTACACCAGCTAGCCGCCTTTGCATAATGACCAACAACGGATCGACGCTGGCGGGCATAGCCTTCGTCGCCGCGACGTGGAGATCCAGCCAGGAGACAGGGTGTGGGTGTGGACGCCCATTCACCGCTGTAGCTTCATTGAGAAACTATTAAAACGCTAATTCGGACCCCACAAGGTCGGTCGCAGCTTTGGAGACTTGAACAACGAGGTGCTCCCCGGCGGAAACCGATATCAGGACGCCGCCAGGCACGACCCGAAGCGTGCCTCTCCGTTCGACTCAAGCTGTACTACACGCGTTAGCACCGTGACGCTGCAGGCTGAGCACCAGAAATGTGATTAACTGTTGCCATAAGTCACGTTTGCCTACAACACTGCAGTTCAAGAGACCACCGCAATGACACCATTCCAGATGATGCTTAGCAGAATGGTGACAACGATGCTCGACGCTATGCTACCCACGACTCGGAAGACGACGGAACCGACGACGCCTAGGTGATAACTCAAAGAGCAGAGGAGGTACGCCAGCTCGCCCTCCTGCGGTAATACAATACAAAAATAATACAGTAATACAACCAAAAACAGTTTATTGATTTTAGAGGCACTGAAATGTCTCGTTTATGGCATATACTTCATGCGTTAATCTAAAACGTCTACACGTAAAACAAAAGTCGCACAATTTCGGCAATATTGCTTACAGCAAGGCGTGTTTGGAATTGTTTTGAAAATACGAGACTAGAAATATTAAACATGGGTTTATGTACCGTCTTGTTAACTTACGGATAGATTACCCCAAAAAAGTATAGAGGATTTGTAATTAATAGTTTCGGATCGAGCGTAAATACAAAAATATAATTGACAACAAGCGCCAAAGCATCGTTGTCCTTGAGGCTGCTTTGGGATTTTTTTCTTTAAAACTACACATCTCCCAACTTTTTTATATTTAATGTGTTATTTTTCTCAAGGCATGCTGCACAACATCTAAAAACGCCAAGAAAAATGGGGGAAAATACGCATGTACTTTGTGCTTGAATCTAAATGAAACCGCCCAACTCTATTTCAAGCATTACTTGTGCGGAAAAAATATTAATTTGAATCTTAAAAAGAAAACTTTCGTTATTAAAATCAGAATATAAGTCACCTCAAGTTTTCTTCTCCTTTGCACGTAGAACGTATTGGCAAAGTACCAATATTTAGTTTACAATGGCTGTCAGCTACACAAGTGAACTAATTAACTAACATCTTTTTCTGCTTCCTTGTGACTAATAGTTATATGCATCATTGAGCAGAAATCGTGAGACTTACCGCAGGCCGTGTTGTATTTTGTTAACTCTTCTCGTCACGCATCGGAGAGGATTTAACACGGACCGAGCGAGATTTGAGAGCATCTTGACTGTAAGCTCTACAAACTAAGAAGCGTCAAAGCCACGAGTGCAGCCGGAGTATATTATGCGAGAAAACAGGGTATGTGCTGTTCGCGTACAGCCTCCAATATGATTTCAACCCTGGAGTGAGATTTTAATACACTGTATCTGGGCGAATGTTGTCGAAGCTTTATGATTACATAGTCTTGCTTCTAAAGACCATATGCATAAAAGCACATATGCATAAAGCACATACGCACATATGCATAAGCACACATGTGCAAACCATCCGGTGCAAGTTCTTTTTTTATGTTTGAGAGGTTCGTATGTTAATGAAAGGTACGGGTGGTCTGCAAGAAATTCCCACAAAATGTTTGCACTTCATCTAAATATATCGTTGCGTGGAGGTTACATTTGTTTTTGTTTTCAAAGTGACGGTTCAGCACTATACTCCGTTGCAGAAAAAGTTTGCGAACTGTGGAGTCTACGGCCGCCGCGACTTAATAAGAGCGTCGGAGCGAGGCACGTGACACTACGTCACGGCAGCGTTTGTGTCACTGCGCCGAGTGCGAGGCCCGCAGGTAGCGGCTGTCGTCTGGTGGCCCAAAAGAGTCGTCTGCTGCAGAACCAATCAACTTCGGATGGACGTCCACCGCAGCAACATTGCCGTCCGCTAGAGTAGCGAGCTGTTCGGGAAACGTTCATGAGACAACCATTAGCTCAATTTACCCGCCAATCTGTGGCGGGTGCGACGTTTTAAGCGGGTCCGGTCGATTACAGGGCGGCGATGGTTCAAACATTGTTCAAAAACCACGTTGTATTCGCAATATGGTAGATCCGAATTAGGTATCGCTGAGAAGTCCCATATCTTCGTCTTTCTGTCGCGCAGTACAGTGCATTTTGGATAGAGATGCAATCGCGCGAATTGATTAAATATAAAAAAAGCCTTGCACTTTTGCTGTCGCGGACGTCGCTGTTTCTGTTGGCGGTAACGAGGCCTCCGTGGCCTCGAACATGGAGCGTCGTCACGTGCCTTGTTCTGATGCTCTTATTGGGTCGCGGGGCCCCAGCTTCCACAGTTTGCCAAGTCATTGTGAAGCGAACTATAGACAGCTCTCATTATTGCATAGTAGTCACGAGACCGCAATCCACCCGTGGTGACAATTGCAATGTTTCTATGATATGCTTGGGCGTTGATTTCAAATTTTAACCCAATTAATCGACACCCCTTGATTGATTCAATAATCGATTAGTCTGTCTCGTTTTGCTGCACAATATTAAACTATTGAAAATTAATATTTTTAGTTTGCCTTTGCAAAATGTTTGGTAAACGGCGAAATGACCAATATCGGATTTAAATCAACTTTGATGTGTAGTTAAAAACAGGCAAAAGACATGCACACTCAAAAACTCACAAATGTTTACTTCAGATGCACAGGCAAAGAGGTTCGCTACTATTTCTCGTCATTAGCGAACTTCTTTGATTGTCCACAATAGCGCTTTCATTACACGGAGATTCGCACGGCGTTCAAGTGGCCGGGACGCCTCCAATTGTTTGGAGTTACAAATCTCGCCGCTACAGTCTACAGTCTAGAGCCGATGTGAGGTTCATAAAAAAGCGCCAGTAAGAATGTTAAACTTGGCCTGCTGACTCAATCAACAAGCTTCTCCTGCAGACGCAACCGCGACCGAGCTTGTCCGAGTACTTCACGCTCGGATGAAAGAGGCTTTGATTAGTCCACGTTAAGATATCGGTGTTTCGCGAGCAAGCCGAACGGTTTCCCACCGCACGTTCGCGCACGTCCATGCATGTCTGTGTGCTAGGAGACGTCATATCCCGGATGACTGAGGTAAGGGTATTTCAGTTTCAAAGGCGCTGAAAAGGTGAAGTCCGTACGACGCGGGGGAGGGCCTTTCGTCGCTTGTGGACATGCTGGCAGACTCACGATCGATTCCAGTTGTGGTTCACGTGTGTGGTATATCCGATAGTGACAAATTCTTGCCAAAGTCCCTGATAGTCCAGTATATTTCAAGTTTGTGCAGTGGCTCTGGCGAGAAAATAATGTATTTTTCGGACACGTTCAGGCTGCCCGTAATTATGCGTTTTTTTACATCCTTCGTGACGGAAAGCTGACAGATTTTCATTGGTAGAATTTGTGAAAGAAACTAACAATAAAAAAGGTATACGAAAAAAAAGCTTCTGTCGTTTTGACAAGTCACCATAAACGCGCGATCCACTTTTATTCTATATATTTAAACATTTCACTTTTTTAAAAGTACGCAGGTGCGATTTATCTTTTTTGTATGACCAGCTGCTTTACGCTTTTTCCTCGAGAAGAACGGCAATATTTTAATCATAAAGACAGACGTAGGGGTGGCGGGCTGTCGGAACGAGGCTCAGATTTGTCCCGCGGAGATAGTGGATGGCACCAGCCTCCGCCCCATGAAAGAAAGGTTGTGTCGTACGCATATCAATCAATTCATCCCACTCCACCGGACGGGCTCTCCACGTCCAACACTTGGTGCCGCCCTTACGTCAATCAGGTCCATTGGTGCTGGTTAGTAATAATCAGTACTGTAGTTGCTAATTGCTGTAATAAAAAACATGCAAGAGGCACGTGGCAAGTCACGCTCAGGATCACACTCACAACTTCAAGAACATTGCCGACGCCTACCACTAGCGGATAACGGAGTCAAAACGCCTGATTGCCAACCCTCAAGAGTGTTTACCTAACTGATATAATTTGTCAAAGACAATGTCCTTTTTAAACGTCACGTAGACGAAGCAATTTTTGGATGCGTAATGACATCCCCCAATACCGTGGGACCAATTATACTAGGGGTTCGTCAAGAGTTGGTCATTCTTCACAATATTGGTGATAAAGGCCAACGAATCTACAATACCGTAATCGCAAATCGTCTTCCACCGTCAGGTATAGCCGCGCTGCCGCGAGCAACAGGGTCAGCCGGAGACGAAACTACATCGAGATTTGTACCCGAGGTACGTGCCTCCCGCGGTTATTACACGGTAACAATAAAAGCGCTCTGCAACCTTTTTTTTGCACGACGAACATTCATTAGTGCGTTACCAATATCGCAGCCGCTTTCTGCAAGCCAACGAGTTTGTACCAGAGTGCATCGCTGCAATGCGTCAATTGGCGACCGCTTGAAGGTTTGGCGCTCGCACCGAGGAACATCTTCGCGAGCAGTTTATCTGGGAAACGCGCTCGACATTGTGTAGCTTGAATTATCGTGGCGTCCTCCCACGTCGAAAGAATCGACAAGCTATCGTCAACCTCAACACACTTAGCCACAGGCACGTTCTGCCCCTCATCGGAGCCTTTACTGGACCCTCACTCGTCATAAACAGTCAGTCGCTACCACCTGACTACCGAGAATTGGCCCTCTGAAGTAACCTACATGGGGTCCCTCGTTACTCCGATTACGTCAAGAGAAGACCTCGTCAGAATTCCCGAACTGTGGTTTTAAGGAAATGTCCAGGGTTCGCGACTTGTCCAGCGGAAGATGACATCGGAACAGGCCCACTCGCCACTGCCAGGTCCATAGGGAAACTGGTCATAGGTGAACTCGTCAAAAAGGGCATCTCGTTCTAGGTAGACCCGTAGTACGGGAAGTGGTCCCAGTTACCTTCTCGTTATTGGAAAGTTCGTCAAGGACGTCTTTAGAGGGTGGTGGGAGGGGGGGGGGGGGGTGGAGTGGTTTCAACCTGAAAAGTCGCATCGAACCAATTGTCGCAGTTTCAAAGTTGGCCTCTCCTGTTTTTTTGCAGGGGAGCGTTGGGATCGGCTTTCCGGTGTTATCTTTACTTTCGACGTCTCTTTGTTATTAGACCCTTTCTGGAAGGTTTGCTAGGTCGGAACTTACTGCGCAATCAGAAAACGGGTCACCCTGTAGAGTGCAGACCTCCACACCAGATGCTAGGATGCGTAGCAGCTAGGTTTCGTCTTTGGAAGCGTCTTCTTTGTTCTCTATTGTACAAGATCTACGAGATTCTAGTGAAGGAAACATTTTCCAAATAAATGTTCCCTTTGAAACGGCCTCGAACACGTATATATCTGTAGCGGCGAAACGTGCGGAACTTTAAATATTACGATCGCGTCTCGTCAGATGAAGCTAACCAAAACCCGGAGTGGCGCTCCCATGCTTCTGTACGAAGGGCATTCGTATACGCGTATCTGAAAAGACCCCGACGTTGTGTACTGGGTCTGTAGAGATAGAAAGCATTGCAAGGCGAAAATCACCACCGATGGGGAGATCACCGATGTCATCAGGAGGACAGGAGAGCATACCCACGCTACAGAGCCGACGACTATCAACCTTCTGAAAGTGCGGAGTGCGATGAAGGAAAAGGCTGGCAATTCGTATCGTTTCGAATAGCTTCATATCAATCAGTTTTAGAAAAATTGCTTTAATATACTCTTTTCCATTTTTATTTCTCAAGTTGAGAAAACTCAGGAACCCCATACAAATTCTGCTCGATGCGGCGGCGTGTATAAGCGCACACACGGCTTCACAGATGCCAGCCGCAAGCACATTGCGCTTACCATGCGCAAACAAAAGCAACAAAGTCGGAATCCGTACTCCGTTCCTGCAACACGAGAAGATCTCATCCTTCCGGATGAGTACAAGGTATGAAATGTGAAATAACAATCACGTGAAAAATTGCTAATATTTTTCATGTTCTACGATAAGCATTACTTTATTTCACATTTGCAGGTTTCCTTAAAGGGGCCCTGCAACAGCTCTTTTGACTGGTTTTTAATTTGCACCGAACCTAAGCGCACTGAACGTAGTAACTTCATGAAACTTTTCTTTTCACAAAATTCGCTTTATTTTAAAAGTTATAGGCAAATTAGAATTCCAAAAACAAGCAAAGAAGAACCGCCTTCATGACGTCGTAGGTCCTGGCTTGAGTGGCCGTGAACTAGAGGAGGGCTAGTGAGCTCATCGAGCGCTCACGGCTGCCGCACTCCGTGTCGACGGCTCGAGAGGGCGCCACTAAACCGTGTGTTGGGTAGGCTGTATGAAGCGGGCGGCCAGGGCGACTCGCATTGCATTTGCTGCGCGATTAAAGACTATTTCAGCATAACACTTCATTGGCCACAAACGACAGCAAACACGGGGTAAAGATCAGTACAGAACGGGAGCCACTTCGCGCTGCCATACCGCCAAATGGCCTTTCTACGCTCCGGGACCTTTCTACGCCCGCTGTTCGTCGGCGCCTTATCCCACTAGCCCTTTCTAGTATGCGTCGTTTTTTCCGCCGCTTGGTGGCGGATATGTCGACGGGTCATTTCTTGTTTCCGTACTTTATAAACTGCATTTGTTTCTTTTCTGATCTAAAATACTGAACAAAAACTACTTTCATACATAATTGAAACGGTTCGCGACACTTATATTTCCTATCTCGACTTTAAAAAAAACTTTTAGCGGCTCTGACCAGTAGTAAGGCCAGGACCTAAGACGTTACATTTTGCGCGCTTTCGGTACCGCGGGTCGCCCTCGTCGGTGGAGGAGGTTTCCGCGTCGTCCGGTTAAAATATGACGCACTGATATTTAGTTACTCTCTCCGTGCCCGCTGGCTTGCCCGAACCCCAAGAGACGTGGAAACCGCAAAAAAGGTAGACGCTTAAATGATGATTGCAGGGCCCCTTTAAAGAAGAAATTCTTCGTCGTCCACGACAACGGAGTTGGTGATCGGAACCGCATTCTAGTCTTCGCCACACGAGCGCAACCTTGATTTACTCTCAAGGTCTAAGGTGTGGTTCATGGACAGGGCGTTTAAAGTCACGCCGTCCATATTTTTCCAAGTTTACACAATCCACGTCATCTACAAGGACGCCGTTGTACCCTTGGTGTACGCTCTGCTTCCAAACAACACTGAAGGGACCTACCAAAGGTACGAATTATATTGAAACTATGTTTTAATGTTAAACTTGTTAAATTTTGTGAGTGACTAGGACGACCTGTGGTGCCTTTCCAGGTTCTTCACAGTACCTAGTGCAGCCCGCGCTGGAACTGGTGTACTGTGATTTTGAGTCCGCCGCCACCATCGCCGGTGGAAACATCTTCCCCAAGCACGGGTTCAAGGGTGTTTTTTCCACCTTCGCCAGGCGGTTGACCGCAAGGTCTGCAAGCTTGGATTCCAGGCACGCTACGGGTCAGATGAAGAGCTCGCGGTTCTGGTAAGTTCGTGCGTGTGTTTGTGAGTTAAAGATAATTCAATTCATATATCACGATGCTTATTCCATTCCATGTGAGGATGTTGCCTGCCTTGGCATTTTTGCCACCTGTGGAGATACCCGACGCCTTCGAAGACCTTGTAGCATTATTTCCACCCGAAGCCACGCCCATTCCACTGAACCTAGTAGACACGTACATCAGACGTCGTCGGCGGAATGGGTTGTTGTCTGCCATGTTCCCGACGAGCGTGTGGTCCGTCCACAGATCCGTCATAGAAGGTCTTCCTCGCAGGAACAACTCAGCCGAAGTATGGCACCGCAGATACCAGGTCTGTATAACCTTTATATTAAGCGTATCGCCGTTTTCCTTAGCTGAGTTATATCAGTTGTGATCTCTGATTATATTCAAACGAACATCAACTGCACCAGACCGAGCATCTGGTCTTTCCTTGGATACGTACAGAAGGAGCAGTCCCTGCAAGAGATGAAGATTGCGCAGCTGGATGCTGGTCAACAACCGTCCAGCCTGGCAGCCAAGTACCGGGCTCTCAATCAGCGCATCTCAAGAGTTTTGGGAGACCATGTCAGTGATCGACCACTTTTGACGGTCGAAAGCATCGCCCGAAATGTTCGGCTGTAAACCGCGCATCGCATCGAAATTTAACCTCCACATTTACCATATCTTGAGAATAAACAAAAAAATTTTAACGTTCCTTTCATTGATTTCAGTCAACTGTTCAGTTCTGACCGTTTCATTCCTGCACATTTTAGTTAAAGACAACGTGACTAACCAGGCGAGCTGGTTATTACAAGACATTCTACAACCCGAGACGGAGGTTTTGAAATAGGGACAAATACAAACGTCTCAAGCTGCGACGTCTGTGTTTGCCCCTCTTGGTGTACCTCCGTCTCGGGTTGTAGAATGTTTTACATTGTAGTCTCGCACATTGTAAGAACACAACGTTACCGGTACAAGCATTATTTGATGAAGCTTAACGAAGTAATATTTCCATGTTTCAGAGTGGTTGTCATAGTCCGTCATGGGCAAATGAGTTTGCTTCCTTGATAGCACTAGGTGCCTTCATGCGCCATTGAGGCACACTAGATACCCGACGCGCAAGTTCAACCAAAACATGGTGGAATCTAACGTGAGCGTTCTGTACCTGTCGCCGACAATACACCATTCTCGGGTACAGCACCGCGTGCGATATTTAAAGCCCAGCACGTGCGTGTTTGTCGCTTCAGAAAGCGAGTAAAGCACGCGCCATACGCACAAACTCTCGAAATGGCAGGTGACAGAAACTCTTTCGGAGAAAAAAATTATTTAAGGCCATTTCGTTTCTTTTTAGTTGTAAACTATTATTTATTATTAGTTATTCAAGTCGAATTGCAAACGCAGGATCGGCGAAAAACGTAAAAGTGTGACGAAGTGGACAACTGCCCAGTTGCCCTTTGTTACGACTTCCCCGTGTACGAGTTGCCCTATGACAACTTGCCCTATTTAACGAGTTTACTTATGACGATTTGACTGTGACGAGTTGGCTTGTGACGAATTCTCCCAGACCCGGGTGCGGAAATGCAGACGTTATGCAAGATTCTGCCGGAGCTGCCATCCTCATCAGAGCTTCTTCCTTGTCCATTAACTGTTTTTCCACGAAGACGAAGACGGCTACTAAGTAGTGACGAACGTCATTTCTGTCATCGTCGTTCAAGAATTTACATTGACGTCACCGTCTACCACAAGGTCATGAACATAGAGCACATTATAACTTTTGTGTCGATTATTTCAGACGCCGTTTTCAAACGTCTCAAGGAGCGCTCAAAGATCCAAATTTTTCACCATCAGAAGCCCTATTGAAGTATTCTCAGATGCAGATCACAGTCCTGGGAGCATTCTATGCGAACGTAGCCTACAAAAAAAAGACCACCTTTGTCCTTCTTCACGTGAGCAACATAGGCACATGACTACTTGGACTTTTCGCAATACAGGCATTAGACCTTCGCATCCTGGGAACAGCGTTATGTTGCCTCAACACCTTGGTTGAGGAACCAGTCAGCCCTGGAACAACGACTCCTGGAGTCGCATCTACTATAGTGCATATTCCCCCTTTCCCGCTTCTATCTTGACGTCAGGGGGACTCCTTTTGTTGTGGCATCTTGGAGCCGAACAAGCCGGGAGTTAATCCTGGCTTATCAAGCCCCAAGTTGCAGCAACAAACGAAGTCCCCCGTTGTCAAGATAGCAGTGGGAGAGGGGCAAGTGGGGAGCGTGGCGAGAAGGATTTCCAGGTCAGGTATTAGACGCTGACTTCAGCCATCTTTTTTGGTTCGGTGCTGGGCCACGCAAGAGGAGACGTGCACAGAGTGAAGTTGTGTACGTCGATTCCACCAGTACACTGAAGTCGAGACGGCTTTATTAACGGCTTGTCAGCAAGTTTCAGACGCACAAAAAGTTTTGAACAAAAATTGCATAATCGAAAGGGTTGATGTTTTAGCATAGGTGCCGCCAATATTCGTAGTTCTGAGAGAAATATGAAAAAGATCGAAATGTGCGTTGTGCCTCAGGGAATCAAATAAGGCAGAGTGGTTTCGTGGGTAGCATATTCAACCGGATATCGGCAGACCCACAGTGTGCTTCGAAACGGACGCAGGTTTGCCTGGCGGAAGGACAGCAGTCAGCTCAGGAGCATTTAAAGCTAATCTCCTCCACTGGGTTTCTTAGAGATCTGTGGAGGCATGGGGTTCACCGATGCCTCCACAGGTAGTCATTCACTGCCTTTTGCAGGCGACGCCTTTCAGCTGCAGCGAGCTGTACGAAGTTCTTCAGCACGCAATCGATTAGTCTCGACAAGGCCGTTTGCCTGTAAATGAGTAAGTACACCGATTAGTGGATGTGCATAGTCTTTCGGTTCCTTACAAGTTGTCCGATTTGGCAGATATAAACTCCGGTCGATCATTAGACGCGATAGCATCTGGATATCCTTCACGGACAGAAACTCAAGACAAATGTTATCACTGGAGAGGTTGTCACATCATGGCAAAAGACTCCTGGCCATTGTGAAAAATAATTGACAAGGGGTCGGTATACCGGAAAGCTGGTTCTGCATGGCCGAATGAGCTAACGATGTCATGGCAACTTTGTACCAAGGACGCTCCGGAAGTGGCACTTGCTGCAAGCGTGTTGGCGAAATTTTGACGTGCCTGTCTGTGGCTTGGCACACCGGGGAGTTTTTGGTCGCACCATCGGTTTAGCGTTATGTTGCTGCCCACCGGTAGAGGTCCCTGAGACTGCACTTAATCTTGGCAATTTTCGGATGTCCTTCGCGAGCAATCACGATCGGTATGTTCCTTAGTGCTGAAGGAATGACAACATTATCTCCTCCCTATTGAAAATATGTCTAAAGGGCCCGTCAGCCTTGAAGGATTATGGGACCTCACAGGCCTTCAAAAGCCTTCAAAGATACCCTACAGAAAAACCCTTCAGGAATACCCCATAGAAAAACCCTTTAGCCCCACGTCCTTCAACCCGTCAGACCCTCTAGCCCTTCAACCCTTTAGACGCCCAAATGACTGTGAACCATAAACAAAAATGCAGTTCAAACCATTATTGAAAATTTATTGCAGACATTTAGTTGTACATGCATATGGTAACTCAAAAAGACGATAAAAAGCAATGTTTGTTGAAACCTGGCGCAAGGAGCTGTAGACGAAAGAGATCATATCAAATAGGGACAACTGACTTCTTTATCACAAACAAAAATATCTTTCAAAGTACTCACAATGCCGCTGGATATATTCCTGATGTACGCTAGTTCAGCTAATAAAACCGAGCAGGCGCACCTCACGGACATATACACAGTCTTAGTAAGCACGTTTAGCGAAAACCACGAACTCGCAAGCAGCACCCGTCGCCGTTGAGAAATCTCCAGCTACAGTCATGGTTTCGTTCATGATGACGTCGCGCCGGCGTCTTCGGCCTATTTTTCGCTGGCTGGATGCTTCTGAAGTCGGACGGACGAAGAGGCGCAACGAACAAGGCGGGACAGCGGCCGTTATCCACCGTTTCAGGAACCACAGTGCCATAATCTCGGTGCGAAGGCACAACATGCGGTGGGAAGCTGACCCCGACTGCCAGGTTTTGCAGCAAGTAAGCCGACACCGGTCACCTTCTCCTTGAATGCACCGAACACGATGGCGCTCGAGCGGTGCTGAAGGCGGCCAACGCAGAACTGGGCTTCACCTGCGGAACCAAGGAAGAAACTGCATGGATCAAAACAGACCAAGGGGCGAGCCCTCAATGCCATGGATGCTCACCTTCCTGAAGGAAATTTGTCCGCTCCAGACATCCGCGCCGGCTCGTGGGCTAACCGGAACCGCCCACGAGCAGACAAAAAATGGCTATACTGGCGGGTGGCCTCCCCACACCACTCTCTCCCGCCGACTGCTGGCCTGGCAGCCCTGCACCCTCTCCCCATCACCGGGCGGAGAGAGGCGCCGTGTGGGTTGCTTTTTGGGGAACGTCTCCCGTGGAGGAACCGGTTCCCGGAACGAGTCGCTCCCGCGTGCGTCCCTGTTCCTGGAAAACGCACTGCTCTTGGCTTGTTTTTTGTAATTATTATTATTCAGGGTAGCACAGATTTCACCTCGAGCGGACAGGACTGCGTTCGCCTCAAAACGCCGCTCGGTCAACACCACTTGACCCGCGGCTCGTCAATTCTCCACATGGGGCGGTCGCCCTCAATGGCCTCCTTGGCGACCGAACACCCGGAAGTGAAAGACAGGTCCAGGAGCCCACTCGTATT
>JAZHYW010018957.1:0-18304 GCA_037355805.1 Ixodes ricinus | reverse complement strand
TGGACCTTCCAGGAGGATGGGGGAGATACTGCTCGGCCTTGACGGTCGATCTCTTTGCAAATTGCAATTGGGGGTAATTTGTTCGCATGCCTGGTAACTTAACAGATTTTGCTCAACGAGATACCGGCGGTGGCATCAGGATCGCCTAACTTGTTGTGGCTTGCGCTGTTCCGCATGTCGTCCGAGGCAACCAATGGAGTCTTCGATATTTATCAATACGCCTCCTCAAGCCGCTGATGCAAGTGGTTTTTGATTCCACGTCCTTTGTGTTGAATGAACCCATTCAAGGATCATCTCTGTTATAGCCGGAAACCGTTCGTCGTCCAAAGCCCCGTTCACCCGCTTGCAACTGAGTACGACAGAGATAGACAAGACCTGCTGAAACCTCTTAACATTTCTTAGGAATAGAGAACACACTGGCACGCTGGCGCCATCTATGTGGTGACCCTGGAACTGCATTTCACAAGAGCGAAACGTTTTGCTGGATTTCCGAGGTCAAATGTGCGTAATACCTATGAGAAAGGGTCGTTTATAACGCTGACAAAACGTTTTCGAGCCAAGAAAGAAAGAATAATGCACGAGAGAAACAGAAAATATGCCGGACCGCCAAGTTTACACTGCTCCCTAATAGATGGCGCGAGTGTGTCCACTCTTCGTAAGAGATATTAAAAGGTTCCAAGGCACTCTGTTCTAAGAGGTCGCAAGTGTGTGAAAGGGCCTTTATGCATCTAACAACGCTGTTCGCGTGTCACAGTTTATACAACAACGCTGTTCAGCGTATCGCATAGTCGCGTATGGCAGTTTCATGTGCGGCTCTATTTGTTTTTTCATTTCGTCAGCGCGCATTGAGCCATGTCGAGAGTGTGACCACTAAATCCGCCTGATAACACTGACATCTCCTCCTGGCACCCCGCCATTCGTGTGAATGCTTGGGTCGGGGAGGCAGTTACGCTCGTTCCGTCAATCACTGACCTCACGCACATCCCTCCCTGAGAAGCATTCCTCGTGTGAATACCCTTTACAAGTGTAGGGTACCTTCGGGGATAAATGGAGCAAGACAAAAAAAGCAGGAGCGCGAGCCCCAGTCCGCGGAGCTCGGGCTACACGCTTCTCCGCGAGATCACAATAAAACCAGAAAACGATTTTCTATACTTCCGTCTCCACAAATTCGCGACCCGGACGTGATGAAAATTTGTGGCTTGACTGGCAATGCGAGCGGTGATAAACTCTGATTCGACTTGTGCGAATCATACTTGCGGCTCCGCTGGTCAAAATTTCGGCAGTCGATGTGTGGGTGCTATCACTGTCGTTGCAGCGGTGTCCTCGAGAGCCATGGAGATGAATCTTGCGAATATTATATCGCTTGCCCAGGCTTGCGAATGTTATTTTGGTTGACCAGTCAAATTACTTGTTATCGATTACTTCTGAAGTAATTTTGTAATCATTCGAATACCTTTGTTAGAAAGTAATCGTTAAAGTATTCGGATTATTTTTGGGAGTATTGAACTTAATATTAACCTTTACTGTTTTCCCTCCCCTTCTTAATGGGCCGTTTGCTTTTACAAGTTTCCTCTCAAGGAATCTTCAAACCAAGTCTCGGACAGAATGATGGTTTACCAAAATTGGTAGATTAAGTGGAAAAGTAGTTTATAGTTCTGTGATTCTAGTCCCATAACGGACAGTACGAAGCCGTTTTCAAACCGGCAGAAACATCTGTCGTTTTGAGCATCTCATGTAATCGAAACAGTTACGGTTACTTTTACAAGTAACAGCGAATCACTTTTCCCCTCAAGTAATCAAGTGATCTAATTGAACACCTTTCCACGGGTAATGGTAATTGGAATCAATTATGTTTTTCGAGTAACCAACACAAGACTGGATATCTCATTACATATGATCATTCAGAAAAAATGCTTTTACTCCTATGGTAATTACTCTCCTCAGATGATTATACCGCCTAGAGTGTGCTGCCCACAACGCCAAGCCACATCTTATTTCAAAATAACAGTTTGCACAGTGCACATACCTCGGTCTTGCATGCGGCTCCTCGGGTTTTCTCCGTCTGCGAAGAAGCGAAGAAGCGAATGCGTCACAGGCGGTGCTTGTATCACATTTCCTCCGAACCCCAACACGCAATCGTGCGAGAGAAACACGTCGGTTACATAAGGTTTAACAAAACCGTTTCTCCTTGGTGTTCCATCTCTAAGATAAAAAGATGGAGGACGAAGGGTTATGCGAGCGTAAAATGAAGTTTAGTGTTTGCTGATCCGTGTGCCGCAAACGCGATTTCTTCCCCGAAAGCGTTAGCACGCACCCGGGTTGCGTGTGACAGAAATACGGTGGTAGCGACGTTTGGCCGGGAGATTCGCATCAGCCATTTTCTCCGGCAGCACGTGGCGCGTCCCGCAACACATTGACTACCAGACCACGAAAGGATGCCGCGGGGAGCGGAGAAGCTCAGCGGAATAAGTTTTCGGGTAAGCTTCTGCCGCCCCAGTTTGGGGACCCGAAGAGATAGCGACACTGCCTCTCTCGATGCCCGATAGCCCAAGAACGAGAGCACCAGGTTTAACGAAAAAACACTGACACCCGTATTCACCAGGCGCGAGTAGCGCCTGTTTAACCACTGACTAGTGACGTCATCGAATAAAATGAATACGTGGTCGAGCGATAGTCGCCGCTAAGTGAGCGCTTGGTATTCACCGGTCATGTTTAGGGCCTAGTCGCCCCGCGCGACTAAGACAAATCATAGTCATGGGGTAGGGCTAGTTTAGCCAGTGTTTAGCGGGTGACTAGCGGCTCAGCGCCATGGCCGACTCGTATCACCGCTAACCGCCAGCGCTAACGAAGCACTCACTATCTCGGAACGCTGGGGGACACATTTAGAAAGAATTGGAGGAGCAAATATTGTGTAAATAGCCATGTTCAGCGGTCAGAGATACCGCTAAAGAGATCTCAGCAGGGCGCTGGACGACGGGAAAAATACGCATTTACGGGCACTTCCAAATTTGTTTACGTCGCTGGCAATGCGGCTTCCGTGTTTCTCCCTGGCGTCGTTTTTAAATTTTTCTTTGTAAAACTCTGTCTCAGGCAATATGTCTCTCATTGTAACTTCTTTTTCCTGATAAACATTTAAAGTTTAGTTTTTATACGATAAAATACCCATTTACGCAGTGGCGGTTAAGTATGCATATCCGTGACCTATCTTTTTACGTCACTTCCGCTTGCTAGTTCTGACTAGATAGTCAACCGCTCGCTTCGCGGTCGTGAATGCCGCAGAACATAATCGCTCGTTAGTTGTGGATTTCTCGTTTAGCTCGCGACTACTTAGTCGTGCTACTAACCTTAAAACGGCGCTGGTTAGTCGCGCCTGGTGAATACGGGTATGAGTGTACAGGCAAACAGCTGCTAGTTAATCATAAAGTAACGCCTGAAACTGGGGTGCGAAAAAAGGACGAAACTTTCGGTTCGAAGCAAAAGACAACAATAGAAGAACGTCTCAAGCTCAGTTCATTATATTCCGTCTCACAAACAACTGCAGTGCAGACAAAGGCATGGGCACGTGGGCGAGGCTTTGGAAAGTGCCTCCTATGCACGAGTTCTCGTTCAAACAAAGGTATTCTGCTGAGCTATGCTCAAGCGCCTGTTCCTTCTTTTTACTGCAGATATTTGTGAGATAGAGTATACACATTTTCCACAAGGGCGCAGCCATCTTGAATGTCGTCACGTCTGGTATGCGGTAAAACATCGTTTTGATCTCTTCACGTCGCTGGAAGGAGTTTACGAAAAATGCGTGATTGTCAAACATTGCTGTTTTGCCTCACCTATATTTTCTCGCATATTCTAGGTTGAAATGTATTATTTCTTTGTCCCGCATACCAGACGCGAAACCCACGTGACTGGGAACGACAGGAAACAGAAAACGTCTATAAGTTAAGTGTTCATGACGGCTGCTTGCCATTTCCTCTGTGACCTTTTGAATTCACAGCACATGATGTGTTATGTTTTTCAATCTAGATTTACTGGTTCGCTAATCTTAGTTCAGTGAGCTAAGTTAGAGACGTTCATTTACTGTTGAACTTTTGCTTCTAACTGAAAGCTTTTTCATATTTCCGCACCCGTCGCAGCTGTTAACATTATGATATTGCCGCCCGCAGAGCCGAGAAAGCAACGCTCGGTCACGGTCTTCTAGAAGATTCCCATTCATTCTCGCACTAATTGTAACTTTCCCTTTGCTTTGTTGTTCTCGAAAGTGCCAGTTCATCCTCGCCCCGAGCGCGCGACGCTCGAACTTTCTTTGCCGAACTTTCGAGATAACGACGCACTCTAGATAAGCAGCTGCCCGCGACCTTGTCGAGTCAGTCTCGCTCGTGCTCTCTGTTGTCGCCGCCGAATCGCCGCCTGCTTTTCTGCTACCTCGACGCTCTTTCGTTCTTTACTTATTTTTGGTTGGCACAAGTTCGCCTATTAAACCGTTATTTTTGAGTTCACTGCTCGTCTTCGTGTCACCTCCGTTCGTGACATTTCTGGTGGAGGTGCGGGGTATGAAACCCGTGCAGCGTACCCCTACAAGAACTCGTTCAGCAAGCCCCATTTCCCGACGACCTTCCGTTGAAGACTCGGAGCATCGTGCCAGCCGCCGTCTTCAAGGGCAAGCTCCTGAACTCGGACCACTCCCGGCGAGGACAAGGCAAGCGACAACGACGATGGCTTCCTCGACGGCGCAGACCACAGTAGCACCCCCGTCGTTTACCTGCCCGTCGCCCCTCGGACTCCGACGCCTTTCCACGGGGAGATCCACGAGGACGTCGAGGACTGGATCCAACACTACGAGCGCGTGGCACGCCATAACGGATGGACCGCCGAGCAGTACCTGCAGAACCTCTACTTTTCGTTGGAGGGTACTGCGAGGCACTGGTTCGAGAACCACGAGGCTGCGCTCACGTCGTGGGACGCCTGCGTCACCGAGCTGAAGCGGGCGTTCATGAATCAGCATCGTAGGCAGCGGGCCGAAGATCTTCTCCAGGCGAGGACTCAAGGCCCCAACGAAACGGTCACCAGTTTCGTTGAAGACATCCTCCGCCTGAGCAGCCGCGCCGACCCGCAAGCTACCGACGAGAAGAAATTACGCTTCCTTATGAGAGGCGTGAAAAGCGAAATCTTCGGCGGACTTATTCGCAACCCCCCGACGACCGTCGAAGAATTTGTTGCCGAAGCAACAAACATCGAGCGGGCGTTAATGGCCCGAGCGCAGCCACTACCATCGGCTCAGCAACGTCTCCACTTTGGCCTCGGCCCGCTCCGAGTTCAGCACTGGTGCCGACGAGCTTCGCGACATCATCCGAGACGTCGTCCGAGAGGAGCTCCGAAAGCTGCTCCCCGCTGCTGAGCGTCCGGCGTCGCTGTCAGTCGCCGAGATTGTACGCGACGAGGTACAGCGAGCCTTGCAGCCCGAACTCACCAGTCGACGTGCCCGCTCCCGAGGAACCGACGCTGACCTACGCCGCCATAGCCAGACGACAGCCGCAAGCTCCCCGCCAAGCTGCGGCGCCACCACGCCGTGATCCTCCAGCGCCGCAGTACTCCCAACGACGCGAAGAACGGCAGTACGTCCGACCAGAGCGACCCTCGCCGAGAAAAACCGACGTTTGGCGAACGGCCGACCGACGCCCGCTTTGTTACCATTGCGGGGAAGCCGACCATGTCTACCGTCGTTGCCCGTACCGACAGCTGGGGCTACGCGGCTTCCACCCCGACGACCCGCGCCCACGCTACGGCGAGCGACCCCAGGACATCGACGAATACCTCCGCCGGTCGCCATCCCCGGGACCGTCTACCCGTCGCAGTTTCCGATCGCCGTCACCCCACCGCCCTGCATCGCCCCATCGTAGGTCCCGCCGAGAAAGCCTGTCCCCCCTGCCTCGCCGGGAAAACTGAGTGCGGCAATACCGGGAGGTGGTATTGCCGATGACGAACGACGCCAATATCCTCCACAAACGTCGGAGGGCTCCCACACTAGCGACGAGACGGATAGGAACGACGGTTCTGCGACGGTGTCGAATAACCTCGACGTTACCATCGACGGCCACGACGCGAAGGCACTCGTCGACACCGGAGCAGACTATTCCGTTTTAAGTGGGAAGCTCTCTCGCCGCCTTCGGAAAGTGATGACGCCGTGGGATGGCCCGAAAATACGAACCGCCGGCGGACATCTCATCACACCAGTGGGAAGGTGTACTGCGCGCGTGGACATCCACGGAGAGACCTGCCCCGTGAAATTCGTCGTCCTCAAGGACTGTTCGAGAGACGTCATCCTTGGCATGGACTTCCTCTGTGAGTACGGTGCCGTGATCGACCTTGGAGCAAACAGGTTGACGCTGCGAAAGCCCGTGCTACCTCCGGAGGGATCCAAAACGACGCCAGCCGCCGTCCGAGTCATTGCGGACCACGTGAACCTGCCGCCACGGTCGAGTGTTCTGGTGCCCGTCGTGACCGATGCAGTTGCCCGCGGGAAAGTCCTTCTGGAGGGCAGCGTCCAACTGCTTCTCGGAAGAGGAATAGGCGTCGCAAGGGGCGTAACGGAGCTGCAGGATGGACGTACTGTGGTCTTCGTGACGAACTTTCGACCGGAGGCGCAGCACCTCACGAAAGGTGCCGCTGTAGGACACGTTGAGGAACTCCGGGCCGACGCCGAAATCGCCGCGATCTCCGACGAGCCCTCGCCGTGTCAGCCGCACAGTACACCACCGCCGCAGCTCGACGTTAACCCCAAGCTCAGTGCCACGGAACGACGACAGCTCGGAGACCTCCTCGCCGAGTTCGGCGACTGCTTTGCGACGACGTCGAGGGTGCGCCAGACAACAGTGGCGAAACACCGCATCGTTACCAACGAGGAAGCGCTCCCGGTGCATCGGCCGCCGTACCGGGTCTCCCCAAAAGAACGAGAGGCCATTCAAGAACAGGTACAAGAGATGCTCAACGACGACATCATTCAGCCTTCGAGCAGCCCGTGGGCCTCTCCAGTCGTACTGGTGAAGAAGAAGGACGGAACGCTTCGATTCTGCGTTGACTACCGGCGGCTCAACGCGGTGACGAAGAAAGACGTGTATCCGCTCCCCCGCATCGACGACACGCTGGACCGGCTGCGCCACTCACGGTACTTTTCGTCGATGGACCTTAAGAGTGGCTACTGGCAGATCGAAGTCGACGAACGGGACCGAGAAAAGACTGCCTTCGTCACGCCCGACGGACTGTATGAGTTCAAGGTGATGCCCTTCGGACTCTGCACAGCGCCGGCAACGTTCCAACGTGTCATGGACACCGTCCTGGCAGGCCTCAAGTGGCAGACATGTCTCGTTTACCTCGACGACGTCGTGGTATTCTCGGCCAACTTCGACGAGCATTTGCGACGCCTTCGAGCCGTTCTTGAGGCTATCAGGACCGCAGGACTCACCCTGAAGCCGACGAAGTGCCGGTTTGCCTACGGCGAACTGAAGTTCCTGGGCCACGTTGTGAGCAACGAAGGTGTAAGTCCTGACCCTGAGAAAACTCGCGCCGTAGCTGCCTTTCCGCCGCCCACCGACAAAAAGGCCGTCCGAAGATTCCTTGGACTTTGCGCATACTACCGGCGATTCGTTCAGGATTTCGCCAAGCTTTCTGCGCCGCTCACGCACCTTACGAAAGACGCCGTGAACTTCGAATGGGGTGGAGAACAACAACAGGCATTCGACGAACTGAAGCGACGGCTCCAGTCACCACCGATTCTCGGCCACTTCGACCAATCAGCCGAAACGGAAGTTCACACGGACGCCAGTAATACAGGACTCGGAGCGGTACTGGTCCAACGACAAGACGGTGCGGAGCGCGTGATCGCATACGCTAGCCGGACGCTGTCAAACGCGGAACGCAATTACTCGACAACCGAGAAGGAATGTCTGGCCGTCGTCTGGGCCATCACGAAATTCCGCCCGTACTTGTACGGGAGTCCTTTTCGGGTGGTCACCGACCACCACTCGCTGTGTTGGTTAGCGAGCCTGAAGGACCCATCGGGACGCCTCGCTCGGTGGAGCCTACGACTGCAAGAGTACGACGTGACCGTGGTCTACAGGTCAGGCCAAAAACACAGCGACGCCGACTGCCTGTCCAGAGCCCCCGTCGAGTCAGCTACCGGCTGTGCCAAAGACGACGACGACGACGACGATCACTTTCTTGGGGCAGTGAGCGTTCACGGTATGGCAGCGCTCCAGCGGGACGATCCTGAGCTGCGCGCATTGATCGACCATTTGGAGGGACGAGGGGGTACGATTCCCCGAGTCTTCTCACGCGACCTGCCAAGATTCGCCGTCCGGAGAGGTATCCTCTATAAAGAGAACTTCGGGGACAACAACTCGACGTGGCTCCTGGTGATTCCTGCTAGTCTTCGAGAAGAGATCTTCCAAGCCTGCCACGACGACCCAACATCTGGTCACCTTGGCTACAGTAGGACTCTTGCACGGATCCGAGAGAAATACTACTGGCCCAAGCTCCCGAAGACTGTCCACCTCTACGTCCGTTCGTGCCACGAATGCCAACGACGCAAGAAACCACCGACGAAGCCGGCAGGTCTCCTGCAACCGATCGCGCCCCGACTGCACCATTCCAGCAGATTGGAATGGATCTTCTCGGACCTTTCCCGCCGTCGACGCAGGGAAACCGTTGGATAATCGTGGCAACTGACTATCTCACCAGGTACGCCGAGACAAAAGCACTCCCGTCGGGGACCGCCGTGGAAGTAGCCAAGTTCTTCGTGGAGTCTATCGTCCTCCGACACGGCGCTCCCCAAGTCCTGATTACGGACCGAGGATCCTCGTTCATGGCGCAACTGACACAAGAGATACTCCGCCTGAGCCACACCGACCACCGCCGGACCACGGCATACCACCCGCAGACCAACGGGCTGACGGAGCGACTAAACAAGACCATCGCCGACATGATTTCGATATACGTGGACGTGGAACACAAGACGTGGGATGAAGTGTTGCCCTACGTCACGTTCGCGTACAATACGGCGATTCAAGAAACTACCGGCATTACACCTTTTCAGCTGGTGCACGGCAGAAAGGTGACGACGATGCTCGACGCCATGCTGCCCCACGACCCGACGGACGACAGCACCGACGACGCCCAGCTGGTCACCCAACGAGCAGAAGAAGTACGCCAGCTAGCCCGTCTTCGAATAAAGGACCAGCAACGTGTGGACGCTGGCCGGTACAACCTTCGTCGCCGCGACGTGGAGTTCCAGCCCGGAGACAGGGTGTGGGTGTGGACGCCCATTCGCCGCCGCGGACTCAGCGAAAAACTGTTAAAACGCTACTTCGGACCCTACAAGGTCATCCGCCGCCTTGGGGACTTGAACTACGAGGTGCTCCCCGACGGAACCCGACCATCAGGACGCCGCCAGCCACGACCCGAAGTCGTCCACGTCGTTCGACTCAAGCCGTTCTACGCACGATAGGATTGCGATACTGCATGTTTATTTCGTTTCACCGTAAATTTTTTAGCCATTTCTGTTTTCCTTTCACGTTGCATCGGGACGATGCACTTTTAAAAGGGGGGATAATGCCGCCCGCAGAGCCGAGAAAGCAACGCTCGGTCACGGTCTTCTAGAAGATTCCCATTCATTCTCGCACTAGTTGTAACTTTCCCTTTGCTTTGTTGTTCTCGAAAGTGCCAGTTCATCCTCGCCCCGAGCGCGCGACGCTCGAACTTTCTTTGCCGAACTTTCGAGATAACGACGCACTCTAGATAAGCAGCTGCCCGCGACCTTGTCGAGTCAGTCTCGCTCGTGCTCTCTGTTGTCGCCGCCGAATCGCCGCCTGCTTTTCTGCTACCTCGACGCTCTTTCGTTCTTTACTTATTTTTGGTTGGCACAAGTTCGCCTATTAAACCGTTATTTTTGAGTTCACTGCTCGTCTTCGTGTCACCTCCGTTCGTGACAATATTCCAGGAGTGGCATACTGCTAAAATCACTAGATACTTCCGAAGTAGGGAAGAGCGTTCGTATGCCAAGGTTGCGGGTTCGAATCACGGTCGAGGTGCCCGCAATCTGGCGGAGGCTCACTGTAGAGTAGGCGCCGTGCAACCGAGATTTTGGTTGCACGTCTAACGATCCACAGGTAGTAAAAATTGATCCCCAATCCTCCGCAGGGGCGTGTCAGGTGCCCTTCGTTGACTTGGCACGTAAAACCCCAAACTACCTTTCTTATTTTTGATTCTTAGCTTTCCTATGCAATATCGCTATGGGCATCCAGCATTAACCAGTCGGCGCAGCCACTCTTTGTTTGAAATCGCCGTCTCCCGCCATGTTTTTGGACTCCTTGAGAGTGATTTTGGTCGCGGAGATAGAGAGAGAAAGATCTACTTTGCACCTCGCAGAGCGAGCGTACAGCGTTCAAAAAGGATTCGTCTACTAAGGCGAGCGAAGAACGCGGTTCGTCTGCTCCGAATGGCCATTCGCAGACGAAAATGAAGCAAATGAAGCAAGAGAACAACGCACGTCATCTGCTAACAGATCTTTAAAAAAGTTGACCATCTGCGACGAAGCGAGCGCCACGTTGAAGGAAGATCGGACGCAGGCTGAAATTCTGATCGTCGGTTATTTTACGCTGGAAGCCACCGAGCCCCCGCCCTTCTTTTGCAAATCTTGAGTCGTTCTGCTGCCGTACACAAGTCGTCACCGACCGGTGAATGGAGGAGTACTAAGGAAATGCCCATCAGAGGCCACGATACCCCTGTCGCTCGTTGCATCTTGGTGAGACGTTCTCACCTAAGTATTTCCCGATTGTGAACTCGCGGACGGGTCAGAAATGTCTCCTTTGTTGATTGGGCGCAGACTATGGCGCCAAGTCCAATTAGCAGCCGAGAACGCTGTCGGTATCACCTTGACCAAATGTGGAGCTCCGGGCCGGTTTGCTCCTGAATGCGGGTACCTCTTCCGGCTGTTAAAATAGCCACAATAGAGACATTGAGGACAAGTGACCGGTTTCGGGGGACAAGAAACGAAAGGTACCTAGCGTTCCAAACAAACGGCTGCCGTAAGTCCGTCCTCGCCTCGATTACTGAAGTCCGATTTTGCGAGCCTAAAAAGGGTGATTGAAATCAATCCCATTCCTCTACTTCTGCGGAAGGTGGTGTCAGGCGAGAATTAAAAAGAAAAGGACAGACAAGGCTTACGTTATCTGCGACCCCGTCCCACCACTGGCCACGGGGGCGCAGATACGTTTTCTCTATGGTAAGATTGTCCGTGATTCATTCCTGTCTTTTAGCTTTGCGATTTATTCGCCATATATATAATAGAGAGTTTTAGTAGATCGTACACTCCGCGGAAAGCGGGCCACCTAGCGGGTGAGTACTCAATCCATGCTTTGAAGTAACGGTACGAGCTTCCGCTACCAAAGCGGTGCTCTGGCGTACGATCTACTAAAAGTCCCTAATAACCACGATAAAGACGAGTTTGCACGTCTGTCGGTAGGGTGCCTACTTGTATGTCTGTCTCAGGTTGAAGACATCCATTGTTGCCCTGAATGTGCCAGCGCGTGACGCTCTCGCGCACTGGGTGCGTGACTTGGGCGGTAAAATGGCGTCTATGCATTAGCCAAAGCTACGCGCTCGAGCTGCGTAACACCGGATTTGTTCGCGCTTCAAAATACGTAAAAAAATGATTGGGCGGAAAAATGGCTGAGATGTCATCACTCAAGGAAAAGCGCGCTTGTGTATGAAGGCACTCTAGCCTGTCGGGCTCTTCCAACACCAACTCTACTGTGTTTACCCTTAAGCTGAGACTGCGACTAAAGCTACGAGCGCGAGTTAGCCCGAGCTCTTGGCTTTGAGACGCGCCTTTCTAGCGCCAGAGCTGCTTCTGCTGAAGAACGCTTCAAAGCAGCGACCTTGAGCTCTTCTGCTCGTTATTTTGGCTGAAGGCTCAGCTTATAAGGGTGAACGGAGTATGGAATACTTAGAGCTCGTGAAAAGTCTTTTCTACCTCAATGAAACGTCACCCCCGCAGGCTGGCCCCAGCTCAGCGATTCGGCCTAAAGTCCCTAGATAAGAGCTTCCTACAAGTAGCGAAATTCTACGAAGCGCCGACTGTGTGACGGTGCGGGTTTTAGGAAACGAATGGCGGCGCACAGCAGTGGTTTGAACTGAATGCCGCCATTCTGTTCCAGTGCAATGTGCTTTGTCATTTGTGTTGGTTGTCGTTACTTGCAAAAGAAGAATGAAGGAACTTTCAATTCAATTCACTTCATTTTATTTACTCCCGTAATAGAAAATGGGCGATGGAGGCAGGAGAAAAAGCTGCAGAATTGCAGCTTGACGAAGCCGCTGCCCCCTACAGGCAGATCGGTCAGCGCGATATAATTACATCATTTGAAACAAAACAAAAAAGAACATTTATGCACAACACCGAGAAGTATGTTATTTTGAGGATAATATTTAACGCAATATATTATTATTTAAATTTTTAATGCAGACATCTTGTTATTTGAAAAAATTCAATACTGTTGGAAGTGTCTGCTGAATCATCTGAAGCCTGTAATTAGTTCTTGGACGTGGTACTCTCAAACTTCCGGCGCTGCGCATATCGTAATGTAATTCGACCCGGGCTCGAAATCAAGCGTACCTTGAAGCATTAATTGGACAACAGGCCCGTCCGAACCCTGACGCTAAAAATGGAGAGGTCCCGGGTTCGATGCCCGGACCAGGCGGATTTTTTCGGTCGCACACCAGTCACCAAGCTGTGTTTGGAGATTTGTGTTTGTCCTTTGTCCTTCTTGTTCCCCTTCTCCAGGGATTATTTTCGTTAAACATTGCGGGTTTGACTACGCTTGACTGCCTTTTAGATATTAGGGACCTTTGGCAAACCGTTGTCATGATCCGCGTTACCGCACTACCGGAGCCTTTGAAGCACGACCGCTTTGAAACATGCTTTTAAGGCTGAGGTCCCACGGCAGCCATCTTGTACAAGGCCTTAGTTCAATTAATTGGCGACGTGCGCGATCAAAAGCGTCGTGCCACGTTTCGCCAAACGCTGACTATGACGTCAACAAAGGATTTCCCATCGACGGAAATAAGAGGAATGTGAGAACTTTAATCTTGACGGTGTTGGCACTGTTGCTTTGAGAACGCAGTGATCTCGAGCTTCCACCATGCTAATTACAAACACCATCGAACTTGTTGTTCGCGAGGTAATGACGTCACGAAAGGACACCATAGGAGGGCGCCACCAAAACATCTCGTCACTAATAGATGGCGACACGCACCCGCGGGGTGGCCGAAATATTGGTTCATGGTGGGATGGCTCGAGCACCATCACATTCACATCGTGGCCTTGCTTGATGCCGCTGCCAGCTGTGCTCAGCTGGCTCAATAGCGTGGCCTAGCAAACTCATGTATGCGATAATGTCAGGCTGAGTAATAACTGTTCTCTGATATAGGGACATGCGGTTCGGCGGTTGCCACGGGCTTTCGGAATAAATCTTACCAAGAAGGTATCATTTGTTGATTCCTTCTTCCGGTTGTGCGGTACGTGTCAATATTATGTCAGCGAAACATTCTTCTGCAGGAATGCACGCTCAGTAGGCTCAATCTTCCAAGACACCAGTGGAAACGGACGTCTAGTAAACCGCTTCGCGATTTATGTACCTACTTACCTCACCATTATAATGGCGTCTGAAAAGTGACGTCACGAAATATTGTGTTTCACGGGATCCGGATGATGTTGTAAAGGTTGTTATATTATAGTTCCCAGAAAACAAACGCCGTTGCAATATTTTCGGAAGTACCGACACACATAATGTTGTAAGTACAGCTTAGGAGGAATATGATGGAACACATCAGAATAAATAAAAAGACGTTTGTTTGCAATGAAGACGCTATGAATGAGCTCTGTTTAGCGACGGCAAGCGACGAGCGTTCGGGAATTTATAAGTTCACGTGATTGCTAACTATGGACATGCGGATAATGAAGACCTGTTTTGTCGGGAGATGGAGTTGTGGTAATGACTTGATATCGGACGACTCTTGGCAGACGAACAAGCAACTTTCTTCTCAGCGAATGGTACGCGTCCAGTGTCAAGCGCAGCACGTCGCTACCGACGTTGTCGACGTTTCGAACACATACCGCTTTCGACAAAAGTGTTGGCACCTCGGCTACCTTTGCGGAAAGACTCGAAGCCTTCCTCGAGTACAGCGCTATCATGAACAGTAGGGAGTTTTAGTAGATCGTTTTCAAGGCCCGCTACCGCTACGAGCGCGCGCTTCAGAGCATGCATCGAAGTAGCAGCTCGAGCTCCCGCTACGATTAGCGTGGCCTGAAAACACGATCTACTAAAACTCTCTAATAACTGAAAACGATCCACTATTCAGTCGGTGGGTGGTGAATCGTATCCGCATCTGCGGAGTCATGGTCGATGCGTACTCTAAGTGATTGCAAGTTTACACGATGCATGCCACGACGTCCAAACGCGTCATTCACGTTCTACGCTCTCTTTTTCGCTACTTTTGCGCTACCGAAAATACTTTTCTCAGATAACGCGCCGAATCTTGTTTCAAAAAAATTAACAAGTTTTTGAAAGAAAAAAAGAGGCATCAGGCACCACATTATTGCACCATACCATCCTGCAACTAACGGGCAAGCAGAACAGATGGTGTGCGAAAGGAAGAAGGCCCTCTTGAAGCTTACGGAAGAAGCAATTCAGTGAAGAATCGCCAGGTTCTTGTTCCGACAGCACGCGACGGTCTCATCTTCCACGGGAAAAACACCCGCCGAAGCAATGTTCGTTGGACGAAGAGCCACACCCCTCGATCTCATGACACTATGGCCTACGAACGAAGATCGAGAGATTTCCAGATCGGGAGCAATGGCAGTTTATTCGATCGGACAACTCGTCTACGTGAGGAATTTCAGCGGAAGTCCGGCCTTCCATGTAAAACTTCAGTAGAAAAGGCTCCATGTTGGTTGACAAGAAGGTGTCATCACTCTGAATACGTTGGATATCAATGCCCTTGAGTGTAAATATAACGAAATCACAAAACTCTCTTTGTGTATTGTGTAACTGCTCTTGCATTTGGTAGTATGCTATGGTGGTGATTTGGACCTTTCACGCCAGGCTCCTTTTTCTTATTTTTCAGCAGGCTTCAAGAATCCTTTGGAACGGGGACACTTCACCTCAACGAGGCCATTTGTTCCAAGTAGTCCACCAGGAGATGCTGCTAGAAATTTGTCATTCATATTAATGAATAAGCCGCACTTTTGCACAGTGCAGTTTTCCTGTTCCAGTACGTACAGTCGTAAAGCAGCATCCTCATTGATTCTACCATATTCTGTTCCGGGTGAAGAAAAGCCTTTGGGTACACAATACTTGAAACAAGTCTGGCATTGTACGTTGTGGTTCGCCACCCACTAATGTCGTCTTCCTTATAGAGCCTCATCATTTAATCATTATCTCGTCACCTCATATTGCTCTTCATCAACAGTAAATACAATAGGCCGCCATATTACAATCCAAGAATTGAATAATTAAGTCGTTCAGTCCTTCCTTATGTTTAGTATTTATATAATGTTACTACGTTACATTATATCGAGACGATCGACGTCCATCATCGATCGTCAAATATACCTGAATATAAATTAGACGCACAATCACAAAGAACACAGCGTGCCGTCTCTTTTCTTTGGATAGACTTTTCGAAATCAGCGCAAGCTCGCGTGTTTTCTATTCTGAGACGGCCGTTAGAACGGTCGCACATAAAACCCGCGTTTCTCCTACCCGGCCGCTTCCTCCTTTCATTATGTATAGTTGGTTATAACTAAATAAACTATAATAATGGTGTATTATTCATATTTAGTTTCAGTTTCAGTCAGGAAAAGGAGGTTCGCGGAAACTAGTGGCACTAGCGGAAACAATGAGGAAGAGGCAGGCGTCAAAAGGTAGTGGTTGTGGAACCCACGGGGCTTACGTCATGGCCCCTTCAGGTATTACAAGCTCCTTGAACAAGGGCATGAATAGTGTCATTAAATAAGCTACGCTTCAGAGTGACGACATTTGGCCATATCGTGCCTTAAAATCATGGTTGCCAGTTATTAATTAATTGCCAGCTTTATCTAAAATCACAGGAAACGCTTTTCCGTCCTTCACAAATGTTTGAACACTCCGCGACAGAGCAAAGCAATATTGCATCAGCTTCCTAACACCGGATCTAATGCTGAGGAAGTCGCACTTTGGAATCATGGCGATCAGCAGTTGCGTTTTCTCTTCACAAGACCCAAAAAGGGCGGCGCCCACAACAATGTTAGGGGAACGGAGTGCCGATACCTCTAAGCGCAGCGTCATGTTAGTGGCTCTAGGCATGGAGTGAACTTAGGGTGTATTATTTTCCTTTTCGTCTTTATTGTTTATTGATTTCAATCATATCGAATAATGAACATATTATATCACACTACGCTTGTGTAATCATTTATCTTAGATTTATTAACCTGACCCAGTACTCAAACCGTTCATTTGTTGATAGTAAATCTTCCAATACATTTTCTAAATGTGAAGGTAAAAAGACACGGACATTGATGATGATACAAACGCCAACGCCGCCCTCGAAAATTTCTTGAACATCAGAAATCAGCAGTTTTGTCTGCCATCCGGCAGGTAGCGCAACAAAACACCCAGACAGTTTTTAATTGTTTTTAAAATTAGCTAAGCTCTACACCTATCAAGAAACCAAAGCAAGATCATTGTGAAAGTCTAATACATTGCAATGTATATCTATTCCATACAATAAATGTTATTAGATGCCAATAAATCTGTTTGATGTCCATAAAAGATATGCGTCAAAAACAGGTAAGTTTGAAGGGCTCCTGGAGCGTTATGACTTTGAAAATGAAAAAAGCCATCGTCCACTTGTTGGGCAACCATTGTAGTTCTAAATGTTATAAAAGATTTCATCATAGTTTAATTATTTCCTCAGCGGCATTTGAAGCACCGTGACTCGAAGCACAAAAAAGTGCTACTTTTGATATAGAATATCTAAACAAAAAAATTTACACAACATTAAATTTTTTGTGCAAATTACCAATTATAAGCACTACATCTGTAGCTAATTTCATTGCTCTAGCGCATGTCATTAAAAACATATTTGTGCTGAAATATTACAATTTTAGGGCAATATTTGGAGAGATGAACAAAACAAAGTAGTGCAAATACCAAAAAAGTGTATCGTTACATTCTGCTCAGACATCATCTTAACAAAACTGCTCTATTGGAACCGTGTTATCTTTAATAGATCGTTCATGAAATATGAAACCAGCGGAGCAAGTGAGGGTCCGCGCCATCATATTCGCAACGCTACAAATGCGCATGAACAGTATAAACCAATACATACATAATATCAAATGAAAAATGATTGCATTGCCTTTCGAACGACATCAATCCGACAAAAGAGTATTCAAAAGAAGATGAGTAATGACCTGCCAAAAAGTAGCTAAACTGCCACATTGAGTAGGACCGTGGCCTTAGGTGCGCGCCCCGCGGTCACGTGTACCACCCGGCCGCGCGCTTAAAAGCATGCTTCAAAAGCTCCGGTAGTGCTGTACGCGGAGCACGGCAACGGTTTGCTAAAGGTCCCTATTCGTAAAGCAGCAAGCCAACTGTTCGACACGTCACCCCAAAATCCACCAAAAGCGAAGGGCCAGAACGCGCGTCGAATCTCGCAAAACTGAGCTATTATTAAGGCGAAAGCATTATATGTCTCATCGTTCAGTCGACCTTCCAAGTCCTTGAGCGAAAACACGTCGGCGACACGAGGCACCAGGTGCTGTTGAAGCGCGGTCCAAACCAACGCTTTTTGCGGCTGTAGGCCGTGAGCGAAAGGATGTGACGCATTTCGTGTCGTTTTTGCTGTTTCCGGGCGCGCTGTCTGAGTCAGAACCGTGCGGTCTGCTTTGGACGATGCCAAAGCCATCGGATGCGCACGCGCGTGACGGCTCTGCGCAACGCAGGCACGGTAGCGCACTCTGGCGGTGAAGCGCAACCGCGACAGACTCGCCGTGGGCCGGACGGCGAAGAAACGCGGAGCCGGAACTAGCTTTTGCCCTCCACCGATTGGCCGGGAGAGGAGCGTCCGGACTCACGTCACAACGCGTCTTCGTGCGCTTTCAGGAATGAGTTAAGATCGACCAACTTTTTTGTGCGCGCCCGAAGAAGCAGCAAAGAACCGGCGCGACATGTCGCGAAATGCGTCACATCCGCAAGCCGCCCGACCTACACGCGCAAAA